>PVKP010018554.1:0-44074 GCA_004027715.1 Plecturocebus donacophilus | reverse complement strand
CCAGCTTCGACAATTATCAACTGAGAGTCAGTCTTGTTCCATCTTTAACCCACCATCTCTTTTCTTTACGCATTTTTTGTTTTTGTTTTTTGGTTTTTTTTGAGACAGAGTCTCACTCTGTCAACCAGGCTGAAGTGCAATGGCACAATCTTGACTCACTGCAAACTCCACCTCTCAGGTTCAAGCAATTCTCTGCCTCAGCCTCTTGAGAATAGCTGGAATTACAGGCGCCTGCCATCACACACAGCTAATTTTTGTTTTTCTAGTAGAGACAGGGTTTCACTATCTTTGCCAGGCTGGTCTTGAACTCCTAACCTAGTGATCCACCCACCTCAGCCTCCCAAAATACAGGGATTACAGGTGTGAGTCACTGCGCCTGGCCTCTTTATGCATTGTTTAAAACTGAATCCCAGATGGCATATCAACATCAGAAATATTTCTAAAAAGCATTACCAATCAGATATGTAATCAAGTACTAAATGGTTAATGGACTATTATTAAAACCAAAAGGGAAAGCTGCCTGAAGGTAAAGAAAATTACAGTGTAATAAGCCAAAATAGTGATAGACAGAGCTATATAAGATGCTTCTTATTCCTCAAAAATAGCCAGACATTCTAGTTATCTTCTCTCTAGGATAACTATCTGTACGGACAGTTCCACAAATGGATGAACATCTGACTTACTTTTGTATTACAGCTTATTTACTTAAATGTACCTTTATCCCAAAAGTTAGAGTAACATTATTTAAGAAGATCATTATTTTAAAACCCATTCATCTTACTTCATTCTCATTTGTTTGTTCTGCAAAATGCATTATAGAGACTCTCGTAACAGCAATGATTTATATTTGTCATTCTCATAGGCAGGAACTGAGGCTCAGAAGCTGGTCAAATGCAATTAGCTTGAGAATTTCAGGCCTCAGCTTTGCTGAAGTATTATATCTACAACAAATAAACCTCCAAATAGTCTCATAGTAATGAAATCCAGAGATTTCCATCACAACTACAGGCATCATCTAAAACTATTTATTGATATAATTGCATTCCTTGGGCTGCTTTGGGATATCTGTACTGAGAAATGTACTTTCTTAAGTATACATATAGGAACCAAATCAGAATGCATAGATTACATATTTAAGAAGATGATATTTAAAAAAAGAAATTTTACAGCAAGACAGTGAGCTTTGAGATCTGATAGAAAAGATGCCTGAACTGAGGTAGAAAGAACATGTTAAATTATATGACAAATCAAGACAGGTGGCTATGCAATTTTAAGGTTTGAAAATTATTTTTTTCTGTTAAGTCTGGAATTTTTTTTTAAATAATAGTTTTCATAAATTCCCTTATTTACCATTGATATATTACTTTGTGTTAGCTAAATAAGTTTTTACGAGCATCTCTATATGTACAGTTCTTTTACTGTCCAAAATTATATCATTAAAAGAAAAATATTCTAAGACCAAGCAGACTGACCAAGTCCTAGTGTTTTATGGATTTAAGAAAAATGTCATGATGGTAAGGAATGTACATTGGGAGTCAGGCAAATACATTAAAATTCCAGGTCAGACACAAATTGTGAAGCCTTGGACAAGTCATTTAAAGCTTCTTAGTCTCAATTTCCTTTTACATTAAATGATCCTCAAACTTGTTTGACTGGAAGTGCTCTTAGAAGATGTAGAATTCTTGCATAATATAAAGAATATTTACACTAAACACTACATATAGTACACTATATATTCATTTCCATTATATAAACTTAGAACAATTTTGCTTCTTCAAAAAGGTGCCTTTTTAATATAGATACAGATCTTGACATCTTAACAAAACCATTTCTAAAAAACATTAAGAGATTTAAACATAAGACCTAACACCATAAAAACTCTAGAAGAAAACCTAGGGAATGCCATTCAGAACATAGGCATGGGCAAGGAAAGGACTTCATGACTAAAACACCAAAAGCAATGGCAACAAAAGCCAACATTGACAAATCGGATCTAATTAAACTTAAGAGCTTCTGCACAGCAAAAGAAACTATCATTAGAGTGAACAGGCAACCAATAGAATGGGAAAAAATTTTTGCAATCTACCCATCTGACAAAGGGCTAATATCCAGAATCTACAAAGAACTTATGCAAATTTACAAGAAAGAAACAAACAACTCCACCACAAAGTGGGCAAAGGATATGCACAGACATTTTTTCAAAGAAGACATTTACGTGGCCAACAATCATATGAAAAAAAGCTCATCATCACTGGTCATTAGACAAATGCAAATCAAAACCACATTGAGATACTATCTTACTCCAGTTAGAATGGCGATCATTAAAAAATCAGAAGACAACAGATGCTGAAGAGGATGCAGAAAAATAGAAATGCTTTTACACTATTGCTGGGAGTGTAAATTAGTTCAACCATTGTGGAAGACTGTGGCAATTCTTCAAGGATCTAGAAATAGAAATACCATTTGACCCTGCAATCTCATTACTGGATATATACTCAAAAGATTATAAATCATTCTATTATCAAGACACACGCACATGTATGTTTATTGTGGCACTGTTCACAATAGCAAAGACTTGAAGCCAACCTAAATGTCCATCAGTGATAGGCTGGATAAACAAAATGTGGCACCTATACACCACGGAATACTATGCAGCTATAAAAAGGTGCATTCATGTCCTTTGCAGGGACATGGATGAAGCTGGAAACCATCATTCTCAGCAAGGTGACACAAAAACAGAAAACCAAACAGCATATGTTCTCACTCATAAGTAGGTGTTAACAATGAGAACACAAAGACACAGGAAGGGGAACATCACACACTGGGGCCTGTTGGCTAGGGGAAGGATAGCAGGGTTAGGGGAACAGGGGAGGAATAGCATTAGGAGAAATACCTAATGTAGATGACTGGGTGATGGATGCAGCAAATTACCATAGCATATGCATACCCATGTAACAAACCTGCACATGCTGCACATGTACCCCAGAACTTAAATTTAAAAAAAAAAAATTACATTTCTAAATTTGCCTCTGTTTATTTGTAATTTGGACCTTCATTTGTTACAGCTCAAAAAAAGAGCATTAAGTGACATTTTATTTACTTCCCTATCACAAAGCTAATAGGCAGAGTAAGGATTTAAACTCAGGCTATGGGGCTTTGGAGTACATGCCCTTGAACATGAGCTGTTCTTTGAGAATCTCTGAACTAGATGATCCCTTTAGCACTAAATTCCAAGATTATATTATTAATAATTTCAACAAATGTGTATTGTTGATGTGCATTTTATTATACTGGGGATGGGAGTATCACTATGCATCTGATGTTTTGTCCATCTTTGGGGAAGTATGAGAAGAGAAACACAACACATAAAATAGGAGCCACAGGGCACTGAAATGTTCCAGCTGAAAGTGAGTTCCCACTCAGCTTTTAGGAGGGCATGATTAATGAGGGGGGACTTCCTAAAAAAGATGACTCTTGAGATAGTGTAATTCCAGATGGTAAAGTAGCATTAGGGAGTAAGGATCAGGCTGAGAGGAAGAGGAAGATAATGACAGTACTATCTTGGAAATGTTGCTGTAGATAACCACAATTGAAAACATGAAACTGGGCTGTAATCCCAGCACTGTAGGAGGCCGAGGCAGGCGGCTATACTCAGGCCAGGAGTTTGAGACCAGCCTGGCAACGTGTCAAAACCCCATCTTTACTAAAAATACCAAAAAAAAAACTCTGAAAGTATGGAACTGGGGAACAGTGGCTTCAGCTATATTGAGATAAAGATTAAATGGTCAATATACCTTAGACTGTGGTTGAACTCAAGAGAAATTATTCTCTCAGCTGCTGTGAACATGTAAGAAAAGAAAAGGGCCTAATGCCATAATCCTAGGAAAACCCATGTTTAAGAAATGGGCATAAGAAAATAAACCCACAGAGGGACTAAAACACAAAGAAGGGTAACCTAAGAATGAGATGCAAGAGCTGAGGGAGAAGAGTTTGTCACAGAGGCAGCAGTAAAAGTTGGATGCCACAAAGAAATCAAGTAAGTTGAGAAATTTTTTTTCAGTGAAAAACATAATTGTACTTTAATCTATAAATAAGACAATGGTCCGAGATAATTTGTACTGTCTCCTCATGATCTCTGTTATCATTTACACTGAAAATAGTGCCATATGAAATATTGTTATTTGTATATGAAGATGGTGCTATGACTCATCAGTAACAAATCTACAGAATTGCTTTGTTTTAGGAGTAGGAAAGGGCTGGCAATAAATTCATTCATACTCTTTCAGCTGGTCCTCTTGTGAGCAATGGTGTACATTGGCAAGTTGAAGTTACAGCTACAGTCAGTCACTGAGCCTATGAGTGAGAACATGCGGTGTTTGATTTTCTGTTCTTGCGTCAGTTTGCTGAGAATTATGGTTTCCAGGTTCATCTATGTCCCTACAAAGGACATGAACTCATCATTTTTTATGGCTGCATAGTATTCCATGGTGTATATGTGCCACATTTTCCTTGTCCAATCTATCATTGATGGGCATTTGGGTTGGTTTCAGGTCTTTGCTATTGTAAACTGTGCTGCAATGAACATTCGTGTGGATGTGTCCTTATAGTAGAATGATTTATAATCCTTTAGATATATACCCAGTAATGGGATAGCTGGGTCAAATGGAATTTCTATTTCTAGGTCCTTGAGGAATCACCACACTGTCTTCCATAATGGTTGAACTAATTTACACTCCCACCAACAGTGTAAAAGTGTTCCTATTTCTCCACATCCTCTCCAGCATCTGTTGTCTCCTGATTTTTTTATGATCGCCATTCTAACTGGCATGAGATGGTATCTCAATGTAGTTTTGATTTGCATTTCTCTAATGACCAGTGATGATGAGCACTTTTTCATATGTTTGTTGGCCTCGTGTATGTCTACTTTTGTAAAGTGTCTGTTCATATCCTTTGCCCACTTTTGAATGGGCTTATTTGTTTTTTTCTTGTAAATCTGTTTTTTAAAAAAGACTCATTAGTTTTAGAATTGGAGGATCTGGGATTTTGCCAGGGGGACTCATCACCTGGTTTCAGAAACCATCAAGGGACAGCCAATTTCATCTCACCTTAACCTTCACCCAGTTCTCCCTTTCCCACATTATTTAGAAGCAAATCCCAGACAGCACATGAGCATTAGAAATGTTTTTAATATACATTACCAATCAGACACATACTTTGCCAGAGTATTTGCAGACGGCATGTGTGTGAGGCATACTCATGGCCAGAGTTACAGCATGAGTGGAGAACAAAGAACTGAACTCCCTGACAGCAGAATGCTCTTTGAGGAAGAGCATAGGGCAGGAGACAGAAAAAGAAAGAAGGGGAGGACACAGAGTCAAAGAAATGGGAGGGTAGCATTTGTTTTTCTTTTTTAAAATTTTTGACCTAGAAAGTATAAGAGCTTATTTATGGACCACTGGAAGGAGCCTATAGTAAGATAGACAGAGGTACGTATGTATACACACACACACACACACACATACACACACACACACACACACACACACACACAGAACAGCCAGCAGAGGTGGGGGTTGGGTTGTGGATTCAAAATACAAAAAAGGTAAGGGCTGATGGTGATTCTATAAGAGATGAAAAGGGACCAGCTCAAAAGCTATGGGACTGACCATGAACAGAAAAATAAAAATAAAAAAGCTTCTGTTTTTCTGAGACTGTAGAAAAGAAAGTAAAGGCAAATGTCACTTTATTTGAACTGTGGGAGTCCAGAATGAAGAAGTTCATTATTGCTATACTTGGTTTTCACCAAGAGGAAGAGAGGAAGAATAAATTCATGTTTTAAGAGAGACAAGGAAAGCGAAAGTAAAAGGGCTTGAAAGAGTGGTGAAGTTGTCAAATAGTTACTACCGGGAAGTGGAATAAGACCTGCACAGAGACAAGAAGAGGGGTTGCTCAGTGTGCCTGAGGGCCCCGCGGAGGGTGGTCACAGTGAACACTAATATAATCAACCCACCACAGCTACCTGGCTCAATTAAAGTTCTACTTAGCCTAGTCTACCTCACACGTTCCTCTATATGACTAATCTGGCATCACAGGCTGGCTGGCTTTCAAGAAGGAAATATTTCCTTCAGAGAAATTGCCATTTCCAAAGTATGTCTTGCTTGCTCAGGTGCTACTCCTACTTTGCAGAGGTCAACATTCTGCCCAATATCTCAGCAGCATTGACATGGCCTACAGACCAATATGACCAAGAGGGGTCCACTACCCAGACAAGCTCTGCAAATGTTTTGCTCAATCTGCACAGGGTTCTAAAATTAATAAAATCAAACATAAAACTTTGGAGTTTCCCCTTCTGTTATAAAAGTCCAGAGAGCTCTTGGTTTGTGTAAAGGACTCGCTGTGGGAGAATTCTGAGGGTGCACATGCTGATGTTCACCACAAGCCCCACCACATTGTTCCTCATCATCTTAATTCACTTATATTTGTTTCTCCTAGAAAGGTAATAGTACTTATTAGGAAGATTACTAGAGAAGGATATTTATTAAGAAGATTGCTAATCTAATGTCACATTTTCACCTTTACTACAAAATACACATAAGACCACAGAAATCATCTTTAAAATAAAACTTTTAAGCAATCTATAGATAAGAAGATAAAGGCAATTCTGGAGCTAAAAGGTCTTTCCAAGATTTTTCTCTACTAACTAATAAAACCACCTATTCCTGCTAAACAAATGGGTGCCAGTACACTATAAAAGTTATGAATCATGTTTGATATATGAACTCTCACCTGGACTATCACAATGGCCTCTCATCTGAGATTCCCCAGCTCTTCTCTTCTTACAATTTTCTTCTTCACCAGCAATATTGTTCACATATGTTGTTTAACAAATGTAGAGAACACAGCACAAAGAGGCCAAATAACTTACCCGATTACACAGCTGCTGGGTCTTTAACCAGTAAATAGGCCTTCCTGTTTCTTCCCATACTCTTCATGGTCTATCTTGTTTTCTAGAATGCCATTTGATCCCTGAAAATGAAAAACATAATTTCTTCCTAAACTTTTTCCCAAAAATTACATGCTACTTATATTTCTTTGTATAAGATTTTAGCTGCTATGGTTGTGTCTCCCATATCCCAACTTATACACACACCTTCTCATTTGGTAGTGAACCCATAGTAATGGTTCTCATAAAATGAGACATAGTATACATAAATAGAGTGGGTTGTCTTGAAAAAGATATTTCTACTTCTGGCATAGGAGAGACAAATTTAGCACATATTAAAGATGTTTTGAAATAAAATACTTTTCCATTAATATTTCTTATGTTATTTAGATACTGTTATAATAGGATTACATAGCAAATCTGTATCTTATTTGGAAAAAGTATTTTAAGGGCCTGTATAAATCCAGCCAAACCTGTGTTTTAAAATCCTCTTATTCTTCTCATAAGCTGGACTCTAATACATATTACACTGGCCCTTAAAACTGTGTAATTCTAATTTTAAAGTATCATGTAATTGGCAAGATGAAAGTCTTTTATTGGACAACTATTCATTAATAGCTACACTCCGCCTTTCAGATTACTACGGAATTAACCACATAATATTCCACCATATAGAAATGTTGAATGGCACTTGTGAAAGTATAAGAATGTAGTAACTATTTAGAATAAATAGGTATTTGAATTATAATTTAGATTGTGTGATAAATGCAGTGCAATTCCATGAAAGTTTTGATGATAATGATTGTAGTCAAATTCAAGGGTGTTATAATCTGGGAAGCAGCACATTTAGTCTCCTCCTGGCTGACCATGACAGTGGAGGACAGAAACGTATTAAGCACTCAGCTGCACTTACTGTGTGACAAGCAATGTTCAATAGGCTTTATAAATCTTCAATAATTAAATCCTTACAACAAATTTATGAGATGTATACTGTTATTATTCTCATTTTACAAATGAAGAGACACAGCTATAGGAAGATTAACTTGTCAAGATCATACATCTAACAAATACTTCTTTCAACTCATAATTTGGTCGTTGACGGTTTAAATGTATTCAGGTGACAGAGAAAAAAACTGAATGAATAAATAAGGCACAGACAAGAAAAGTAAAGCTGTAAATGAAAAAGATACAAATGCAGACAAGAGCAAAACACAGGGAAGTGAAAAGCAGCAATGATGTGCTAAACAAAAATCTAAAACCAGAAGAGAATTCGAGTTCTGGTTTAGTCCCTCCGTTTTCAAATTGGACGTTGGGGCCTACAAAAGTATGGTACTGTCTTCACACTCCACAAATGATTAGCATCAGGGTCTGGACTAGGAGTCTGACAGGTGCTCTCATTCTCATTAAGCACCACCTATGAGCCAGGCCTACACTCATCACATAGAGTAAAATCTAAACTAGTCAGAGTCCTCACCCACTAGGAGGTCACCATTAAGAGAACAAGACTAACAGATGCACAAATAATAACTCTAGGGTGAGGTAAGCACTAGCGGACCTGTGGACAAAGGGAAAGGATTAATGAAGAATTCTTGTAAACCACAGAAAGCATTCTACAGGCTGACTATTAAACAGACACATAAAGAAAAAGAAAACTTTTGCCAGGCAGAGAAAAGGGAAAATCATTATTATCAAAGGCCAAAGTTCACAAAACAGACTAGAGTTCTGAAGCACCATAGCATGTTCCATGCACACTGTGTGCATTAGGTGTATTCATTCAAATATCTTTTATTCAAGTAACGTTTGTTGAGAACCTACTATATGGCATGTGGAATGGCATTTCAAACACGCGTGATAAAAATGGTGCTGGTCAGAGAGTTCTCAAGTCTAATTAGGAAAGCCAAGTCTCAAGAGAGTTCACAGTCTAATTAGGAAAGTAGGTAAACAAATTAAATCAAGTGTTAAGAGAGATGTCTTAAAGTCTACAGAGGGCTTAAAGTCTAAAGAGGTAATTTCTACTGGACAGGGAAGGTTGGCAAGGAAAGGCTTCAAGGTGAATACTTGGTTTGTCTCAAGAAATGCTATTTGACAGGAGTGTAGAGAAATCAGGAGAGGTGTGAAAATTTGATATTAATATCTTGCTGATGAGGCAAAAACTATCTAATCGATAAGATGGCAATGTTGATCATTACCTCATAACTGGCTCCTCCTGGCATCTGGATTCATGTCAATCAGACAGACATTTAAGAGAAATAAATAATTCTAAATATATAAACCTCAAGTATAGTCCATCATCTCGAACGGTGCTAAGTGACACCATATGACACAAGGTGGCAAATTCTCTTTAAAAACACTTTCCAGATGAATGAATCACAAAATAAAATGACCCTAGCTACAGAAAACAAATAGAAATCCTTGTCTATTTTATTCTTTTACTTTATACTGTTGGGAAAGTTCATGCCAGAAGTATAGTTCCTAAACCACACAGGCCTCACCACACACCAGTCAGCGCTGTGCTGGTGTCCAAGCCCTTGCAGCAGGGGCTTTGTCTTCATCTCTTTGTGTGGCAACTGAGAAATGGTCCATAAAATAAGAACAGGTGTAAACGGAAGCACAACTGTGGCCCTTAATTTGGCAGGTTGAAAACAGCAGATCATCCACAAAATTTTGCTGTTTGCACAAGGAAGACGTAGGTGGTAAGAGGGACGACGACAGTGTTGCAGTTTATGTGGATGAATATCTTGCCTCAAAAGCAAGCAGGTTGAAGACTAGATTTGTAGTCGGTAATCAGCTAGCTTCTGATGGGAATTAAATAAGTGCATCAAGGACACTTCTCAGCAATGTGCTTGCCACCCATCAATAGTGTCTAACCAATCTTAGGCATCTCTAAGTTTGCCTTAAAATCTCAAATTATTTGTCAAATACCATGCATGTCTAAGAACATGCTGAGTCAGGCTGTATACCAATAAATGCCTTGAGATTGTAAGCATTTTTGAACAGCACATCACAGAAGAAGAAAGAGAATACCAAGAATACATAAGCTATAAAAAATGAAAATGAACAGAAAGAATAAACATTTTGAATTTCACATCATTAAGCTAATCAACTAGTGACTAAAACCAATAATTCATCTGCAAACCCTTTAAGAAGGCCACAAATGGCACCTGCTGACTCAGCATAACTGGCACGGTTTGCTGATTGGGATTGTGAAGACTGGACATCAGTTCTTCAAGAAAAAATTTGGAAGAGGTAAGTCCAGTGAATAACAAGCTAGACTCACTATCCTTTACAGCAGGTTTACATTTTAAAAAGAACACAATGAGATTGACATGGTCTAATATAAATAACAAAACTCAGGTCCTCTCACCTTAAAAACTTCTCTTAAGCCATCTATATTTTCCATTCCAGAGACTTTAACATCACTAAAGGAACTGTTTGCTTTAGATATAGTTATACACAGTGAGTGACAGTGTCTGCAAGGCCCATCAGATCAGAGATAAATAATCTCATCATTTTTATCCTAAAATTGGTTGCAATATCCTATGGATCTTAACTAATTAAATTTGGTTAAACAAAATAGATTACGTTTTCAAGAATCTTTGACCCAGATAATTTCTTAGGACAGTGCACTTAAAGTAACTAAATATATTTCCAAAATGCTATAGCAGAAATCTATTTGAAATATGATTTCTAAAAGAGGGAGAGTGAGGACAGGCAGGGGGGATGGGTTTTGAGGGGAAGAAAAGTGCTAAATTTAATTAAAATGAAATGGTTTGCATCTATACATAATAAATGAGCTGTCATTGCATAACATATGATTGGCATTTATTTGCACAATGATTAAAGAGTATTTCCAATCCTCATAGTCAAAATCCACATGGAATGTTATATGTTCTCATGTGAATAATTACTCAGTGATCAAGAAAAGACAGGGACTATGTCCACAAGTGGCTACCATATTGAATCAGAATCAAGAAGTTCAACAGACTCTCATCTGCCTTCCAGCAGAATACATTTCTATCCTTCATTCATTCTTTCCACTATTCTTTCAACAAATTTGGAGTGAGCAGTGAACAAAATAAGGGAAAAAACCTTACATTCTGGTTAGTACAAATAGGTAATAAATTACATAGTATGTTATGTGCCGTGTATGTTAGATTAGGTAAGAAGAAGAATAAAGCAGCGACTAAGGCTCAGAAATGAAAGGGGAAACATTTAGGCAGATGAGCAAGGAATAGGTTGTTGAGAAAGTGGCATTTGAATCAACATCTGAAACAGGTAAGGGAGTGAGCTAGGTAGACAGCTAAGAAAACAGAAACCTAGGAAAGGTAACTGCAAAGTCCCTGAGAGTTGAGTGTGTGGGGTTTTCAGTGACACCAAGGAGGGCCGTGTAGCTGGACTAACTGAGAAACAGTTATGGGCATAGAAAAGACATCAGAGATCTCCCTAGGAGCCAAATTGTGGAGTGCTTTATATTAACAGAACTTCTCTTTTCACTGTGATTGTAGTGAGGAACGATTGAAAGATTTTAAATAAAATAGATAATATCACATGATTTACAGCAGGCTATTTCAAGAACTGTTAGCTATGCTATGAATGGTTACAACGTTCTATTCCAAAAATATTTCCACTGTATGGTGGGGCACAGTGGCTCATGCCTGTAATCCCAGCAATTTGGATGGCCAAGGTGGGCAAATCACTTCAGGTCAGGAGTTCGAGACCAGCATGGCCAACATGGCAAAACCCAGTCTCTACTAAAAATACAAAATTAGCCAGGTGTGGTGGCAGGCCTTTTTAATCCCAGCTACTTGGGAGGCTGAGGCAGGAGAATTACTTGAACCCAGAAGGCAGAGGTTGCAGAGAGCCAAGATCCTGCCAACTGCACTCTAGCCTGGGTGACAAAGTGAGACTGCATCTCAAAAACAAACAAACAAACAAAAATTACAGCTCTATAAATCTTTGGAATTGAGCTAACAATTCAAATTCCTTACTTTACAGGGAGGAAGTTAAAGCCCAGTGATGGTGAGCGACTCTCCCAAGATCATGCTAGTAGTTGATAGTTAAGACCAAACTTTTCAATGGAATAAACTAGAAGTAGAAGTGGCACGTTTTGTTGCCTGAAACAAGAAAATGCACAGATTATTTTGAAAGGGCCCATTTACAGAGGACTAACTCACAAGACTGAATTAAAATTTAAGTTTCAACTAGACCTGTTAATTTTATAAAGTCATAACCTAAATCTTTTTTCATTAAGAGTAATCCTAGTGGGAATAATGTCATTTAGCTTTTCCATACTGCAGATACTCTTATCACTTTTCACAAAACTGGAAACTGAGGAATATCTAGGAACATCTTCCATGGAGTAATAAAAACTAATTTAACTACTGACTAGATAAAGTAGACATGACACTAGATTTGAAAGAAACCACCTTGGTTAAATAGAAAAAGCTTCAGCTGAACAAAAGAGTCCTTCTTAGAGAGAAGCCTCAGTGACCTTTTTGATCAAGGCTTTGGCCGTGTAGACCATGACCACCTTTAAGTTATTCATATGGCCATGCTCCTGAATAAAACCTTTTGGTTCTTCAAAAGTTAAATCATCTAAAGCAGATATAATTTATTTGTGGTAAGTATACTCTTCTTTATCCTAAAGCATTAGGTTTTGGGGGGCACAATTTGGTTCACTTCTACTACAAGGAGCTACATCTTTGTGAAAGATGACATCCTTCTCTTCATAAATAGAGTCATTCATTGTTCTCCTGTAGCCTGAGTTCTAAACACATAGGTCAAAACTCAGTTTGGGCAAATTCACATGGGGTAGACATCTTGGTATCTTTCATCATACAAAAACAACGTAGTTTTAAAACTTAAAGCACTAAAGAAATGAGCATCACTAAAAATAACCTCAGGAAAAAATCTGAAAGCCTAGACAAATTCTGAGTTAAACAAATACTATCAAAATCCCAGGAATATATTAGTGTTTTGAACATTGCTACCAAAACCACATAATAGCATGTGGTAAAAGGCCCAAACGAATCAGAAGATAATTAAGCATCCATACATTCTTTAGTCTTCCAGTTTAAAAGGGAGAGAGAGTAAAGTGGCTAATATTCTCACACAGATCTTATCAATAAGACTAATTTATCAGAATAGAGCCCATCAGAAGTAGGAATGGTGCAGCTCAGTTGGTGGAAAAGACAAGGGTGGCAGGATGTTATATAAAGAAGACATTAGAGATAAGAGGATGCTCAGGAGGCTGTTAGTGTCCAGATAAGATGCCAGGAGGAGGGCAGGAGGGGGTTGTTTCCAAAGTCATCATAACTCTTATAGAAAGATTGGCCTCTGTAGATATTTCAAATAAAAATCTGATAAAACATGGTGATTAGCTAGATTAGTAGAGGGATAAAGATTACCAATTCACTTCAAACCTGGAATGTTAGAATCATGGCAGATGTAGACAATTAAAAATGGAATTTGGATTGAGGAGCCAAAAATGAAAGAACTGCCATTCATTGAGTATTTTCCATGTACTAAGCCATGTGCATTCATTATCTTATTTAATGTTCTCAACAATCCTGTTGATTCATCGCTTTATTCATATACTTATTCATTGACAAACATTTGCCAAGTGCCTATTGTAGATGACGTGTGTTGTTCTATGTGAACATCGTTATCTCCATTTTGATACATGAGGAAACTGAAGCTAAGACAGGTACAGTAATATGTCTGAGGTGCCCTAGCCAGTAAATGGTAGAATTGGAACACAAAGCCAGGTGTAATGGGTTCCGATGTCACCATAACTACTATATTAAACTGCTGTAAATCTTTGTTTTACATTTAATTCAAAAGATGGCAACTGATCCCCAAGAAAGTCCAGTTGTAGGAAAACAGAGAAAAAACAAAAACAAAAGATTGGAGAGCCATGAGGCTGCTGGCACTGACTGAATAAGGAAGGAACCAGGACATCTGGAATCAAGTGTGTACGTGAGGCATAAAGGAAGAAGCAGCTTTATTACATGAACATCTCAATGAGGACATTGGCTTTGGGTAACAGTATGGACGGTCTAGGGCTATAAAACTGAGTATAGGCCGGGCACAGTGGCTCAAGCCTGTAATCCCAGCACTTTGGGAGGCCGAGGTGGGCGGATCATGAGGTCAAGAGATCGAGACCATAGTGAAACTCCGTCTCTACTAAAAAAAAAATACAAAAATTAGCTGGGCATGGTGGCGTGTGCCTGTGGTCCCAGCTACTTGGGAGGCAGAGGCAGAAGAATTGCTTGAACCCGGGAAATGGAGGTTGCAGTGAGCCGAAATCGCGTCACTGCACTCCAGCCTGGCGCCTGGCAACAGAGCAAGACTCTGTCTAAAAAAAAAAAAAAAAAAAAACGAGTATAGCTGCTGCTGAATTTTCTGGTCTCCAGGAGAAGAAAGGATGTTGTAGGAGTCAGATGGACCCATATCTCCTCTGAAATTCATATACCCAGAAACTGACACACCCTATGATGTTAAAGCTATCAATGGTACATTAAGTTTTTAAGGTTTTTTAACATAGACTAGATACACCTGTATTTTTAATTTTTTTTTAGTAGTGTTCTGGTTTAAATTATGTCCATCAAAAATAACATATTGATGTCCTAACCCCCAGTACCTTGAAATGTGACCTTATTTGAAAATACAATTATTGCAGATGTAATTAGTTAAGATGAGATCATATTAAAGTAGGGTGGACCCTTAATCTAATACAACTGGTTTTCTTACAAGAAGAAAACAGGCACACCTGGGAATACCATGTGGTAACAGAGGCAAAGACTGGAGGGATGCATCTACAAGCCAAGGAATATCACGCATTGCTGGTAACACCAGAAGCTAAGAGAAGGGCATGGAACAGATTCTCCCACAGAGAGAAGAAACTAACTCCACTGACACCTTCATTTAGACATCTAGCGTGCAGAATGAGAGAATAAACGTCTGTTGTTTTAAGTCACCCAGTTGGTGATACTTTGTTATGGCAGCATTAAGAAACAAATGTATTTATCAAATTTAAAAAATCATTTTCATGATGTTCCAGGAACATTCTAAGTGCTATACAAAATTAACTAATTTGATCACCATAAAAATCCAATATGCTAAGTACTATTATCTACATACTACTGATGAGAAAATTGAAGCATAGTAACGTTACATAACTTGCCAAAGAAAGATATGAGATTGATACCCACATAAGTCTGTCTTCAGAGTCCACGTACCTAAACCCCATGCTCTGTTCTATGCCATTTTCCCAAGACTTCCTATTGCCCTTGCTTTTCAGGATACTATCCCAGGTACCTCAATTTCATTCCCAAAGCACTGACAGTCTTAAATTACATAATCTCAAATGGTGACAGGAAAATTAATTTGTCCACTGGTTCCACATTTTAACAAATATTTCTCATAGTATCACCTTTAATCCTTGAAACATTATAGAGTTGGCCTAATCTTTTGTTTTGTGGAGTTTCTTGACAAGGTAGAACAGAGTGATTTAAAAAACAATTATATGGTTTGGTAAATGCATGCTGAACCATGGATGTTGAATAAACTGAAAATTCCAAGGGATTCTCATGCAATGTATACACCAATTTTGCAGAATAGAAGTTGTGTTACCCTTTTGACTTTGGTTAACTGCTCACAATATTGTTATAAAATAAAACAGAATAAAGCAAAATATGCGCTTAACTATATTAAAGACTGATGAGAGACTTCACAAGTTTGCCCAGAACGAGGTGTACATATTGGAGGAGAAGTGAACTGCATCCTCTCTGGATGCTGCCAATTCTCTTTTGGAGTCATCTTTTTGTTTCATTATTGAGAAAGACAGGATACTCCCTTCCCTAAGGGGCCAAAACAGACCCACTCCACAAGAAGCCAGGACCAATGTGCCTTAACAAGGAAGCTGAACTAAGTTTGCTTCAGGGCAAAGCACTCCCACAAGTCCCATAAACTTTCCAGGAATCCACCAGATTAGCCAAAAGAAACAAGGCTGTGAAGTTGAGGGAAAGAAAAGACAGAAAAAGAATTCACATGCAACTAAACTATCTCTCTATGTAATCCCCCAGCTGCCTCAAATTGCAGTTCTATGAAGCAAGAGTTCAGAGCAAAAGCTATCAAAAACTTTTTTTCTGATATGGGAACCTTGCATGTGAAGGTCCAAACCAAGTCATAGAACAATATGGAAAACACATGGAGGTATTGACTGACTATGAGAACACAGTCAATCTCCTGTCAGCTTTGTCAGCTGCCTAGGGACCTGCTGTTTGACTTTCTGTTCTCATCCCCATGAATCCCACAGGCAAGGAAGGAAATTAGAAGTCTACATTCTAGGGTAGCTTTCACTGGAGTAGATAAAATTATCTCCCATTTCCTGAATCACTGGAGAAAACCATTTAAAAATACACAGACAGAAAGACACACACACAAGTAACACAGTGGCCTGAAATACAGTGTGTTTTAATTGATAAAAGTCACTGTGTTAAGTGATTTATTTATATTAAAATTGGAGATCAAGTAGTTGAACTAAGGAACAAAATGGAGCCTATGCACCGCAGGAAGAGCAATGGCTTGTTTTCTTTGAAAAATATGGGTTTTCAGAACAGCAAATAAACATACTCAAATCTACATTTAAACTGTTCTTCAATCTTAAGTGATTTTAGACTATTAATGTAGAAAGATAAATGCAAGTGTATCGACAGGTAGCACATAAAAAACTACCTGATTATGTTAATTAACCTAGCATGTTTGGTAAGAAAAAAATTAAGTAGTAGAGGCTATTCTATCCTCCACTCATTCAAATAATTTAGTGAATGTGTGCCCTGCACTATGTGTGATAACATTTTGCTTCTTGTAGTGCAAAGGTTTTGCCACAATAGGCTAAAACAGATCCCAGAACACAAAGCAACCACCACATCTGATGCTCAAATGGAGAAAAGGTCATCTGTTCCAATGGCAAAGCTAAATCTGCCTATCTTAAACTTCATAAATGAGAGAGAGAGAGAGAGAGAGTGTGTGTATGTGTGTGTGTGTGTGCGTATGTGTGTGTCTGGGGCTATTCTTGCGTTGAAATACCTGAAACTGGGTAATTGATAAAGAAAAGAGGTTTTACCACTCTCATTTCTGCAGGCTGAATGGGAAGCATCTTCTCAAGTTCTGGTGAAGACTCAGGGAGCTTTCAATCATGGCAGAAGGCAAAGAAGGAATAGTTATTTCACATGGTGAAAGCAGGAGCTAATGAGAGGGAGAAAGGGAGAGGGAAGGAGAGGGTGAAAGAGGGAGAGAAGGAGAGAGGGAGAGTGGGAGAGGTGGTAGGAATGGGGGGAAAAGGGGAAGGTGTAATACACTTTTAAATAACCAGATCTCATGAGAACTCACTACCACAAAGACAGCATCAAACCATGAGGAATTTACCCCCAAGTTCCAAACACCTCTGCTATTAGTCTGTTCTCAAGCTGCTATAAAGAACTATCTGAGACTGGGTAATTTATGAAGAAGATAGATTTAATTGATGCATAGTTCTGCAGGCTGTACAGGAAGCATGGCTAAGAGGCCTCAAGAAACATAGTCTTGGCAGAAGGGGAAGGGGAAGTGAATATGTCTTCACGTGTTGGAGCAGGAGAGAGACAGCCAGTGAAGGAGGAAGTGCCACATACTTTTAAACCATCAGATCTCATGAGTACTCACTCACTATCACAAGAATAGCAAAGGGAAAGTCCACCCTCATGATCCAATCACCTCCCACCAGGCCCCTCCAACAATTCAACATGAGATTTGGGCAGAGGACACAAATCCAAACCATATTGTTCTGCCCCTTGCCAGTCCTAAATCTCATGTCCTTCTCACATTGCAAAATACAATTATCCCTTCTCAATGGTCCTCCAGTCTTAACTCATTTCAGCCTTAACTCAAAAGTTCACAGTCTAAGTCTCATCTAAGACAAAGTAAGTCCCTTCTGCTTATGAGCCTGCGAAACCAAAAACAAGTTTGTTACTTCCAAGATACAATGGCGATACCTGCTTTGGGTAAATGCTTCCATATGGGAGAAGTTGACCAAAACAAAGGGGCTACAAGCCCCATGCAAGTCTGAGGCCCAGATCAGTCATTAAATCTTAAAGCTCCAAAATGATTTTCTTTGACTGCATGTCTCGTTTTCAGGGCATGCTGATGCAAGAGGCAGCTCTGTCACTGTGGTTCTTCGGGGTACAGCCCCTCTCCAGGCTGCCCTCATGAGCTAGCATTGAGTGTCTACTACTTTCCTACGTGCATGGTGCAAGGCATCAGTGGATCTACCATGCTGGGGTCTGAAGGATGGTAGTCCACTTGTCACAGCTCCATTAGGCAGTTCCCCAGTGAAGACTCTGTGTAGGGGCACCAACCTTCACATTTCCCCTCCACGCTGCCCTAGTAGAGGTTAATAAACAAGAAATTCCAAGGGATCTTCAAGTGTTATTTTGGCAACAAGTAATTACTAACTCACTCACATTTTAGTATCTAATCCAGAATAAGTGTATCTCAATATATATCTTTTTTAGATCTGGCTATTATTTTAAATGTCCATATTATTTCTCTGTTATATGCATAAATTTGAAGATGAGTTGCATATATATAAATATAAAATATACATTAAGTTTTATAAAGAGAGAGTGAGAGCAATAGAGTTATATATATATACATATATATATATAATATACATACATGTAACTTACTCTTTTTACACACTCTTTATTATAGGCATATAGGCATGACAAAGATTGTTATATACACAAAGAAGTTAAATACACTTGTATAATGTAACACAACTAATTCATAAATTCATATCTCCTTACTCCAAGTCCAGGCTTTTTCCCATGAGAAACATAGTTGCTCTCCCTATTTCCAAATATAGAAAAGTAAATGTAACTTAAAGTGTTTAAGAGCACACAAATGAAGGCTAAGGTAAAATGATGATGATGGATAGTAAAATAAAAGTGAAAAGTTTTAAAACTCTGGAGCAGAATGAGTAAGAAAAAGAATAAAATCATTTATGTATTTAATAAAAGCTTTGTGGTTTGGCTTGATACATGAGCAATATTTGACATTGTGTTTATCTATAGCATTCACCCCCATAATGTATATGTTCATCCAGCTAGCATTAAATATCACCAAGCATGTTCCAGACAATGTGTTAAGTACTAGTAATACAACAAAGCAGCAAGCATGGATGTTGACTCTTCCCAAGAGGGATTTATGATGTCCCAAAGTGAACACAAGGTAATCACCTCAAGAAAAAGGAGGATGTGTTTGCTAAGTCTAAGGATAGGCAAGTAAATGCTAAAGAAAAAGTGGGTGGTACTTCCTCCTTCACCCTCTGACTCTCTCCTGCTCCAACATGTGAAGGCATGCTCACTTCTCCTCTGCTGTCCACCATTATTACAAGTTCCCTGAGGCCTCCAAGCCATGCTTCCTGTACAGCCTGTGGAACTGTGAGTCAATTAAACCTTTACCCATTTCCCAGTTCCAAAATCACCTCCCCATTTTCAGGTATCTTTCTAGCAGTGCACTACTCTTCTGGTACCAATTTTCTGTATTAGTCCATTCTCACATGGTTATTAAAAAATCTTCCTGAGGCTGGGTAATTTATAAAGTGCCACACACTTTTAAATTATCAGATCCATCTATCACAAGAACAGCAAAAGGGAACTCCACCCCTATGATCCAATTACCTCCCACCAGGCCCTTCCTCCAATTCAACATGAGATTTGGGTAGGGACACGTATCCAAACCATATTAACCATCCACCAGCCCCCACCTCCAGCATTCATGACTATATTCAACATGAGATTTGGGTGAGGACCAATATCCAAATTATGTATAAATATATAAAATCATATATTTTATAATAAAGACAAAGCAATTGTCGAAATATGTAAACATATTGCCAAGATCTGGCTTTCCTGTATTCAAAGTGGAAGAATAGAAAGATAATACAAACAGTGGGTGCCTGAGTCAGGATAATACTTTGCTATTCCTTCACACTAGTACACTTTAAATAACTGAACATTTACTTATAGAAGACACAGACTACTGTGTGGGAAAATAATAGAAATACAGCCCCCTTGTGGCTATTCCCAAATTCTCTAGCATCTCTAAAGCTCTAGTCCCAACTGCACATCCTATTAAGAAAACAGTAGCTTTGCAGTAGGTGCCACCCTCTTTTAATGGCAGATTAGGGACAATATATTTCATGCTCCAAATGATTTATGAAAGTATTATTTTCAACCATGCTTTTGCTAGAAAAGTTATAGTAATATTTTATATATCTTTGCACATATTTCACAATATTTTAGTAATCAATGACTTACTCTTTATAGTTTAGTATCCATGTAGGCAATCCACCGAGCCTACTTTTTAATCCAGCAATACTTCTATTCCTATTCCATTTAAATGAGGAATGGCCTTAAAAGCTCTAAAGAGTATTTTTAAATTTGGAATGAACAATAACAACCCATCTAAGGAGATCTTACCCTAATACTATTTCATTGTGTCAGAAATTGTAATAAAAGCTAATAGTTTGTCTGTTTTACTGGTTTCAACCAGCATACAGTGGGTGGGTGTGTAGGCTTCAAAATTGCAAAAATGGAAGCATTATTTGAACATAAAGTACTATAGGCAGAATGGAAGAATAACATTGTGAGAAAATAACCTTTGAAATAATGGAGCCAAACTAAAACAGTCTCAGTAGATTATCAGGTTCAAGTCATTTCCAAATCAAAGGAATTACTCCCTCAAAAAGAGATGCTTGATCTACTATGAAAGTTATCCCAAAAAAAAAAAAATAGATATACCTCAGCTTTTTTGAAACAAATACTCCTGTGCATCTAACCTTTGTGCATAGACATTTCTCCCTTACTATTAACAGGAGTCCCGTTTTTGCACACTTAAACTTAGAAACATAGAAATTATTTAAAATCATTCTTGGCAGTTCTTCTCCTGACCAGAATGGCACATGCCATGATGATCTTATCATAACATGCAGCAGGAAGTGGCTAATGAGGTCATCTCAGCAACTATAATCTCTGTCAAAGAGGCACATATTTTCTGGTGAAATAAGGCAACCAATTTATTTCCTTTAGCTCAATCTCCCTTTCATCTGCAGTTGTTATCACAAAATTCTGAACTGGTGAGTTTATAGCCACATATTCTTCCTTCAAATGAAGTAGGCTCGTGCAATTGTCTATTCTTGTAAAAGCTGCTACTAATTTTGTACTTCCTTATATTGACCTCACAATCATCCTGAAAATGATTCTCTGCCCTCCTCCTGAATATGGGTTCAGTTGATGAAGAAAAATACAATTTGGAAAAAATGATTCAGGACATCTAAAGAGAGTGGGCTGACCAAAAAAAAAAAATATATAGTACTGAAGATCATGGCTGTATTTGATGATTTCAAAATGAACAAACTCATTAAAAGAAATTGCTTCATGCAGAAAATTTATAAAACATATGGAAAGCAGAATATTAAGAAAAATATACATAACATTTGTGAAAACAATTATTCAATTTGGTATTCAAAATTATACTTCAGTGGAAAAGATAAAAAGGACACAGAAAGTGCCAGAATAACATTTCTGACACCACGTTTTGTATATATGCTAAATTGGATCTAATGTAAAGTAGAAAAATATGTGGAAAAACCTAAACTCAGTAACATAAATGAAGGAAGTGCAGGGCCCTAAATGCTTAGCACTTTAAAGCTGGAAACAACTTCAGAAATTATTCATAAACACGATGCCTCATTTTACCAAGAAAAACCCAAAGAAGTTTAGAGCAGTTAAGTTCTTGCCTGACGTAATACACTAGTTAAGGAGAGAACCAGCACAAGGTTCTCATGCCTCTCAGTCCAGTGCTTTAATCGCCATTCGCACTTGCAAGTGAAAGCAGAAGATATGCCTTTAACATAGAATAAGGAATTTGTACACCTGTGGTAATAGTCTGTTTTCACACTGCTATAAAGAATACTTGAGATTGGGTAACTTACAAACAAAAGAGGTTTAATTGGCTCACAATTCCACATGTCTGGGGAGGCCTCAAGAAACTTACCATCATGGAGGAAGGTAAAGGAGAAGCAAGCTCTCCTTTACCCGCTCTCTCTTCCTCTTTACAAGGAGAGGAAGAGAGAGCAGGGAGAATCAAACTTTTCAACTATCAGATCTCGTGAGAACTCCCTCACTATCACGAGAACAGCATGGGGTAACTACCCCAATGATCCAATCACCTCCCACCACATCTCTTCCTCCACATGTGGGGATTATGAGATGAAATTTGTTTGGGTGGGGATAGAGAGCCAAACCATATCACCTGGGTTCCAACCCTCTGCTTTTCCCTCCCTCCCTCTAGTCCAGCTCTGCCCAGCCTAACCATGTTTTTGACCTGAAGATACAGAAACAAAAGAGGGTTTCCTCACACAGCATTGTGGCTGTAAGGACAGAGAATAGCAGCTGCCGTCTTGGAGGGCAGAGATGACACAGGGAGATGGCAAGACAGTTATGCAAAACATATGTTTTCTTTCCTTAGCTACAATAATTCAATTTGATCAATTTGAATTATACATAGTAGATGCCTGGCAACTGCAATACTACTCTGATCTCTTTAAAAGGGGAAAAAAGAAGAGCAGTGTAGATTAACACAAAAGGAAAGTATCATAAACAAACATAAACAAACAAGGCATAACTATGACTGAGTCTCACTCTAGCAAATAAATGATTATGCATGGAAGTCCAGCATGAGAAATAAGCAGATATCCAGGAGAAGGCCTTTTGCAAATTTTTAAAGATACCTACTATACTTCAAAGCTTGTTACCTGGAATGAAAAGCAGCCAAATTATGTCAAATAATTCCCCATGGAGAGAAGCAATGAACTCTTTCTAGTCCAGCAGTTTCATCGTGCCCCACAGTGAGGTTATATACACAGTGAAGTTGAAGCTGAGAAAACCTATCAGAGGGCAGGGCCAAGGGAGCTGTAATTTTTAGACCATAATTTTTTATCCTCTGGTAATACTGTGAACAAAAAAGAAGAAATGGGGAAACGTGGCATTCATGCAGCCCATAATGCCAGCACTGTACTGATCTATGGAAAATAGAGGAAAACATCTTTCAACAGTGTATTTTATGTTTATAAACAAGTGAGGATAAAGACTGTGCTCCTCCTGATCAGCAAATCTATGTGAGACATGAAACAGAAGGCAGCATATTACCAAATGTACTGGAGGTACAAATCACAGCACAGACTTTAAAGATGCAACCTAAAGCTCAAACACATTATTTCTTTTTCAACTTCTTGATGCTGAAAACTGTTTTGTGGTCCACAACACTGGCATCAACAAGAATATTATTACTTTTGTTATTATCTTTTCAACTTTTAAAACATTGGAAAGAATTTTAAAACTAATTACAGAAAATGAGCTAAATATTTTAGAGAAAATCTGTCAATACTTTTTTTCTGTTCTCCCATGTACCTTATAGCCATTCTGCATATTTTTGCTTCTGAATATGCCTTGGTATTTCAACTACTAGCAAGAATGCTATAAGAATCAGACTGCACTGTCAGTTTGCATTATGTTAGGATTAAGTGCTAAAAATTTTTTAGTTATTTTAGAGGTATTTTTTCTGTTTCAAGTTTTTTCTTCAAGAACTGTTCTTTTCATCTGGTACAGATGAAAATAATGGCTGTATCTCCACTGCCAGTGGGATAGGATGACATCGGCTGGGTCAGTCAAAACAATGCATCTCATTCAACACAGAAATTGGTCCAGAAATGAGAATAACACTCAACAGAATCAATCAAAGTCCATTTGAAGGTTTTATATGGACATAAAGAGCAAAGAAATACCTTTCTTACCTTCAGAGATCTTGAGCATAAAAAACCATGTCAGCTTAGAGCTTCTGGAGGCCATCTTTACTGCAACATGGAAAACACCTGAGTGAGAAGTAAGCCAACAGAGAAAAGCAAAGCTGAGCTGTTAAAGAAACAGTTTCCTGTAATACCTTGAACGCCTGGATTCAGCCACACCTGAATCTAATGAATTGCTTGACATTTCCAATTAAATGTGGCAATAAGTTTTGACCTTTCGTTTTTTGGTCAAGCTACTTAATTCATGTATAAGAGTATTAACTAATACCGGGCCTCAGCAAAAGCAGTGAGAAAATGAAAAAACTAATTGTTATACTTAACTTTTTAAAACCTCATAATAATATTTTTAATATTTTAATAGATTAAATAATAATTAAATAATAATATAATAAATAAAAATAATATTTTTAATATTTTTAATAAATTAAATAATATTTGTATTGGTCAAATCGTGTGTGTATATATATATCATTGACTCAGCTTAAAATATAAAATTATTACATTTTTGTGTCATGCGAACTTAAAAAGTTATTAAGGTGAGCATTTAAGAGAAATTACATATTTATGAGAGAATAGATGGAGGTGATTTAGCAAAATCAAAAAGAAAACATTTCTCTAACTCTTAATTCATTTATTCATTCAACAAACATCTATTGAACACCTACTCTGTACTATGTACTGTTTTTAGGTTCTGGGAACACAAAGTGAACAAAATCCCCCTCTTCATGTGTTAGATGGTGAGACAGGTAATAAGTAGGGCAAATGAGTAACATAAATAATGCTAGATTGTGGTAACTGCTAAGTAGAAACAATAAAGCAGTAAAGGAAAACTTAAGTTGTTTTTTAGTGGGGAGGATATGTTTAAAATGTCACATTCAGTAGCCAGGGAAGGCTCACTAACACGATATTTTTTGAGTAAATACCTGAAAGCAGCAAGGGAGTGAGCTAAGTAGATGTGTAAGGAAAGATAACTCCAGATAGAGGGCAAAGAAAGCGCAAGAGGTGGGACCAGGCTGGGCATATCTGGGAAACAGTAAGGAGCCTTAGTGTGGCTTGGGTGCAGTCAGAAGAGAGGAGAATAGGAGGAGATGGAACTAGAGAGCTGACAGGAGAAGTACTTTAAATGGTCATGTAGAGATTAAAAACGTTTTGGGTTGTATTCTGAATGAGGTGGGAAACCACCGACAGGTTTGTGGAAGAGGAGTGACGTGGTCTATTTGTTTTATCAGAATCACTCTGCTTGCTGATTTCATAATAGACTAAAGGAAGAAAAAGGTAGAAGCAGAGTGCCCAATCAGGCAGCTATTGCAATAATCCAGGTGAGAAAGGGCAGTGTCTTGGATCAGGGTGGTGACGGTGCGCGTCTTTTGAATGTAGAGCTAATGCTTACGCACAAGATATGGAGCCTGAGAGAAAGAAAAGAATGAAGGATGGTCTCAAAGCTTTGGGGCTAAGCAACTGGAACGATGGAGTTTCCATTTACTGAGATGGTAAAGACTGCGGCAGAAAAGGATGTGTCTGCAGGAGTAGGAGGTGCACATAGAGGAGGGTTGTAGTGGTTTGGGGCATGCTCAATTTCAGACACCTAGTGGAGATATCAGGGAAGCTGTTGGATATACAAATCTAAGACATTCTGCTGGAAGAAGGCCCCGCTCCTTAAGTGTGGGTTGTGCATAATGACTTCCTTTCCAAGAATGAAGTATGAAAAGGAGGAGGAAAGTAACTTTATAGTGGAGAAGTCTGGCAAGTGATATCTGTGGTAGTGTCAACCTAACTGGAGTGAAGGATACAAAGTATTGTTTCTGGGTGAGCCTGTGAGGGTATTGCCACAGAAGATTAACATTTGAATTAGTGGACTGGGAGAAAAAGACCCACCCTCAATGTGAGTGGGCACCATCCAATCAGCTGGCAGCATTAGAAAAAACAGGCAGAAGAAGGTGCAACCAGCAGACTCGTTGAGTCTTCCAGCCTTCATCTCTCTCCCATTCTGAATACCCTGTCCTAGAACATCAGACTCCAAGTTCTTCGGCTTTTGAACTCTTGGACTTACACTAGGTTTGCCAGGGGCCCTTGGACATTCCACCACAGACTGAAGATTGCACTATCAATCAGCTTCCCTACCTTTGAGGTTTTGGGACTCAAACTGAGTCACTATCAGCTTCCTCGCCCCTCAGCTTGCAGACAGCCTATCACGGAACTTCACTTTGTGATCATGTGAGTCAATTCTTCTTAGCAAACTCCCTTTCATATATACATATATCCTATTAACTGTGTCCTGTAGAGAACCTTGACTCATAAAGTGCCTCAGTAAGACGTTGAAGATTAACATAAACAGTGATGAGTTATGTTGATGGTATATACTCTTAATATGATGTAATGAAAATGGCACTTTACCTCTATGGTCTGCATCCCCCGAATCGACAACCCCAATGTCTAAAATCCATAACCCCCAAACCTATAACCCCATGGGAAAAACATCAAACAAATCCCAAGTAAGGAACATTTTACCAAATATTAACCAATAGTCTTCAAAACTGTTCCAGGTCATCAAACACAGGAAGCCTGAGAAACTGTTACAGCAACAGGAGCCTAAGAAGGTGTGATGACTAACTGTGATATGGTATCCTAGATGGGAGCCTAGAACAGAAATGTGGCATTACATAAAAACTTAAGAACCTTAAAACATAGATTATAATCGTTAAAAGAAAAACTTCTGCCAAATTAAATGTAAAGGAGTCTAACTGAGCAATAAACAATTTGCAAATTCGACAGCCCCCAGAATCACAGCAGATTCCGAGAGACTCCAGGGGTGCTTCATGGTCAGAACAAATTTATAGCTAAAAAATGGGAAGTGATTTACATAAATCAGAAGTGAGGTACAGAAACAAATGGATTGTCAGCTCAGCATTTGCCTTGTTTGAACAGTTTGAACACCCAGCAGTGTATAAGTGCTTAAAGTATGGTTGCTGTGATTGGCAAAGACTCAGCTATTGTTACAGGTATATACTCTGAAATTAGATTTTCAATCCTGTCTACCCATTTAGTTAGGTTGCAGTTCGTCCATAAGGACTCAAATATAGAAATGCGGAGTCCTTCTCAGGCCATATTTAGTTTGCTGTAACATATCAACGTCGGCTCATTAATTGTGATTAATATACCATATTAATGTGAGATGTTAAAATAGAAACTGGATATAGCTGTGTAGAAACTCTGTATCATCTTTGAAAATTTTTCATAAGTCAAAAACTACATTCTACAATAAAAAGATTATTTTTGAAAAGATATGAAGGAGCATTATGCAGAATAATAAAGAAGAGCTGCTATCCTAGAAACTGAGTATGTGAGAATATTTGTCTTGTCAAATACTTCTCTTAGTTTCCTGTTACTGTTATAGCAAATTGCCACAGATCTAGTGCTTAAACCCACACAAATTTAGTATCTCATAATTCTGCAAGTCAGAAATCCAAAATGGGTGTCACTGCACTAAAAGTGTTGGCAGGGAAGCATTTTTTCTGGAAGCTCTTGAGGACAATCCATTCCCTTGTGTTTTCTAGCTTTTAGAAGCTGTCTTCATTTCTCAGTTTGTGGCCTCTTTCTCTGACTTCAAAGCCAGCAGCATGGCATCTAAAATCTCTTATCAGCTTCTGTTGTCACATCTTCTTCTCCGACACCCTCTCGTATTGAGACCCCTGTGCTTACATTGGGCTATCATGGATAATCCAGGATACTCTCTCCGCCTCAATACTCGTAGCTTACCCACAAATGTAAAGTCACTTATGCCATATAAGACAACATATTAACAAATTCCAGAAATTAGAATGGGGGAGAGCAAAAGAGATATTATCGTGTCTACAAAGAATGCAAATTGACCATTATTGTTAATTGGAGGTCATTAGCGTTCTTGACAAGAGAAATTTTGACTGAGTTATGGGGTGAAAAATTGATTGGAGTGGGTGAAAAGAGAGAATGGAAGTAGAGACACTGGAAACAATGTATATAAACCACCAGTGAGGATTTGCTGTAATGGTATGTTAGTTAGGGTTCACCAGAGTAACAGGACCAATAGGTTAGAGATTTATTTTAAGGAATTGGCAGCTGTGATTGCAGAGGCTTGGACAACAGCAAAATCTGATGGGGAAGGCCAGCAGGCTGGAGACTCAGGAAAGAGGTTCGGTCAGAGTCCAAAGGCAGTCGGGCTGGAGACCATAAAGTGCTGATGCTGCAGCTGTAACCTGAAGGCTGCTTATTGGCAGATTTCAGCCTTTTGTTCTGTTCTAGCTTTCAGCTGATTGCAGGCCCACCCACAATATGGAGGGCAATTTGTCTTACTTAAAATCTACAAATGTAAAAATCTCACCCAGAAACATCTAGAATAATATTTGACTAAATATCTGAGCACTGCAGCACAGCCACATTGACATATAAAATTAAACATCACGACTAGGAAAGAGTAAAATGAGCATTAGTTTTAACAGGAAGTGAGGACAAGGAAACATTTTTAAGATGGGAGAAATCAAAGCCTGTTTACATAGCTAAAGGAAAGCTGTAGTAGAGGTAAAAATAATAATCATAATGTGGGAGAAAGGGGGCAAAAATATCCTTGGGTAGACAGAAGGGATGAAATATGAAGCCCAGGGAGAGGGAATGACCTTAATGAAGAGCATGAACAGTGCTTTAATTTAGTAATAGGAGGGACAGTGGGAAACTTGCAGACACAGGTGTATGGAAGTGAGTGATGATGGGAGCTTGTGGAAATTCTCTTTAGATTGTTCCAGTATTCTTAGTGAAATAGGAAGCCTGGTACTCTCAGCTGAGAGTAAAAATGAAGTTGGGAGGTTTAAGGAAAAAGAAAGCAGTACACTCAGAAAATAGGGGAGAACTGATGCAGAAAATGTAGTAAGAATGAATGCCTGGTAATATCAACATGCCACTTACAAACAGTAGTCATGAATTTAAAGTGAGAGCAGTCAGTACAGGTTTTGCCTTCTCTCCAGCAACATTCAGCAGGATGGCTGCAGGCGTGAAGCAGGAGCCATTTAACCAGACTGGTGGTCTAGCCAATTAAGTCTGGCAAAGTAGGAGGGGGTAACAGAATTGCTGGTGTGTGCAAGGAACTGATTACAATGATTCCCCGTGGAATTTTAGCTGTATAAGGACATGAAACGATGAAAGTGAAGCTAGGACAGGGTGAAAGTGAACAGGTGAAGTTGTCTGAATAAATATTTTCATAAGATAGAAGAGTTTTTGCATTTAAGTTTACCAGGACAAATGAGCTGTAAACATAGCGAGAGGCAGAATATGAGTGGGATGAATGGTATCAAGGTTACAAATAGATTAAAGTTATTAGTAATTTTAAGGTCAAGAGCATGAACATGAAAAGTGTCTGCCATAAGGCTGAAGATAATATAAAGAACTGGGGAATCAGGGTGTTAAACTTTAATGCTGACATCACCAAGAATTCTGACAGCATCAATACACTCCAAACAAGGATCACAGGAACGAGGCTGTATTTGAGCCAGTTGGGCTTTTTACCTTGTTACGGTGAGGAAGAACATACACCACGGGAAATCGTGGAGCATCTCAGTGAGAGGGTATTAGCAAGAACCAATTACAGGGTTTGAACTTTGGCTGAGGGATTTGAAGGGGTATCTAAAGAAGTTGGAGCAGTCTAGACTTGAATGCTGTCAGGAAGCAGGGACAATAAGTATTTCAACAAATCTTCTCTCGAGGAAGGAGACACTAGAGCAAGGCTAACGTTATCACTGCTAAAGAAGTAGAAAATACGAATTTCAGTAGTCAAGTTAAAGGGATCTTTTGTATCTGGGTAATGCATTGACCTTATTTTTGTCTGTGCTTAGACAAGATTATGAAATAGTCTTACTTTGTCTCCCTTTAGTCTCATAGTCTGAGGCTGATATTCTATGAGGTTGTTTACGTTCAATAAAAATGTAACATGACCTAGCTTCCAAATGGCAAGGACTGTTCATTTATTCATTTAAAAATGGCTTTCTCAACAGGAATGGGAGAGTGGCAGTAATTCAAAGTTGAAATCTTTCAGGAGTAAAATTGGTGGTAGTAAGATACACTCCCCAGGAGTGTAGATGACTACAAACAGAAATGTAGAGGAGGTGTAGTCTGATAACAAGAGCTTCAAGATGCTTGTCTGTTTATATTACTAGGAGATTGGGAAGATTGTCTGGAAGCAGCAATAAGAAAGAAGAAGAATACTTCCTCTACCTTGAGGCTCAGTGTTGAGGAAACCAGCCACCACATGGAGACTACAGTGGAATCTATGCTACCAAGGATACATTTGACTTTAATTACTAGAAGATAAAAAGAATATTCACAGAAGAAATGAGGATAAATGCACACTGAAAAGACTTCAGAAGAGAAGAATCAGTGGGAGGCAGTTTATGAAAAGAGATATGTGGAACCATATGAGGGATGGTCTAGTTTTGAGGTAAAGCTGTGAATGCTAAGGAGGCAGAGGGAGAGTCAGAAAACTTCCAGGATTACTCAAAACTCTGGGTCTTTCCCTGAAATATGGCATTGGAAGCATGGCATTTCTGCATAGGGGTAGTCTTATTCATTGCATGACACTTACTTGACTCCTGCCAAAGGTTGACCTACAGAGGGATATTTTTACTTTAAACATGTAAGCTATTCTTCAAATAGGAAAGTATTACAGTAGTCCATATACAAAGTTTCACTTTCTGCAGCTTCAATAACCCATGATCAACCATGGTCCAACCATACTGAGTATACTGAAATAAGAAATTTTGAGAGAGAGAGACCACATTCACATAACTTTCATTACAGTATATTGTTACAATTGTGCTATTTTATTATTAGTTATTGTTGTTGCTAGTCTTTTACTGTGCCCAATATATATATTAAGCTTTATTGTAAGTATGTAGAGGTAAAAAAACGTAGTATATGTAGGGTTCAGTACTATCTGTGGCTTCAGGCATCAACTGGGGGTTTTGGAATATACCTCTTTCAAATAAGGGGAGACAAATGCATCTGTTGCTAGTTCACTAAAATGTTTTTATTACTTGATTTTATTTTAATGATTCATAAAAGCCAAAACAAACTGCCCAGTTATCTCACACAGATAATGGAGGACTACTGTATTTGTTGCCAGTTCACCAAAATGTTTTGAAATGTTCACCATACTTGAATTTATTTTAATGATTCATAAAAGCCAAAACAAATTGCTTAATCATATGTCTTATATTGTATTAACTTGATATTATATACATTTTTTGAAAAGTCTCCAGATGCCTCTCAGATTTTGTTTCTTATTCTTTTCCATTTAAAAATAATTAACTATGGACCTTGTTTGCTTGTTCTTTGGGTACCTTATTATTTGCTTCAATATACATTTGCTTAATGAACAGAAGTATCAATTCATACTGTATTACTTTGACAAGTAAATATGTTAAATTGGTTGGCTCCTGGTAAGGGAAGATCTTCCTACAACATGTCTAAAAATTCTTCTTTATCACATCCAAAATTCCCAACGAAGGTGGATCAGTGGGAAAACGCAGAAGAAAGCCAAACTGAGAAGGAGCTAGGTCAAAAGTTTAGTACTTTCCTTCTGGGCAGAGGAATTATGAGTGATATTTTCATCAATTTTTTCCTACTCTTCCCTATACGTATTTAAGTACCCATATTCATTGACTTAATAATCAGGAAAAGTATTTTTAATGAAGTCAATTTGGCAAAAACTTCCAGAGGAGATGAGGACTCTGGCATGGCCAATTGAAAGGGAATTTCATAAAAATCATGGGATATGCTTAGCTCAGAATTCCTAAAAGGATGTAGAAGACTAAAGCAGAGAACATCATCAGCTAGCACGTGCTCGCAAGGTCATGTTTTTGTCTTACAAAAAATGGCCTAGACCTCCCAGAAGAACCTGTAACAAACATCGCATTCAAAACAGAAATTATTCACCTAATGAATTTTGCAGGCAGCAAAAATGAGTCCATCTTCTGCAGAAGTAATATTCTGAAAGGCAAGTTAAATTTATGGCATTTGGTCAGTTTTATAAGCCAAGAACTTTGAGTCTATCTAGAATAGACAAATGAAAAACGACTTTGTGTCCAGAAGGCACTAAAGGGCAGCCTCCATGCCCTTCCATGGAAAAGAGCTCTAATTTTTGTTTTCAAGTACATGTAGTCACATTACTTTATTGATGTAGAATGATTTGATAATAATTATTTGAACTGATCTGTCACATATTACCAATAGTGCAAAGCAAAAGCAAAAACAGTTGCGATTTCTATGGATTTTCTCAGAATTATTACAACAAAAATCACTGTCTTTTCTTTAAGCTTTTTTCTTTTGAGACACAGCACAACATTAGTCTTCAAGTTAAAATAAAGTATGACACTTCAATAAAAAGGAAACTGTCGAAACCAAATCTTAACTTACGGTACACAATAGAATGAGCAGTGTACAGATGGAAGGAAAATAATAAGCATTTTTGCCTATATTTGCCAAAAAGAAAAGGAAAACCAAACCATCAAGTACTTACATACCATGTCTAGTATTTAATACAATATACACACATAGAAATAGAATAAGTAAAAACGTAATTTGATATACTGTTAAGGATTGTGTAAAACAATGCATTTCCTAACTCATCAGGTGCCTTAATCCACCAGCATTTTCCATGATGTAAACCAAGATGTGGTCATGTTTTGACACCAACAAATTCCTAACGGGTGTTTACTTTCTAGGAAGATTTGTTGAAGTCTCAGACATGGTTACTAAAAACTAGCTATTATAAACAAAAGTGGATTTGGTTTTTCTCTAAGAAGAGACTCAACGTAAGTACTATAATATATCTTGATTCTCTTCATTTATGGGGAATGAATTAAAATTAAGAAAGGATTCCTTTCCTCAGACACATTTCTTCATGCTTCTTAAGTTGCATTATTAATGCATGAGGCTCACTCTGCAGAATTCTCTATAAACACACCATATCTAGTCTTACACTTTATGCCTTGCTTGTTTGTTTCACCACAGATTTGTACAGATGCCTGTATATTGGCCTCTTTCCACAATGTACTTACAAGCATATTTGGAACTCTTTTAGACCCTGCTGAGAATAGTTAAATTTAAGTGAGAATATTGGGAGAAAGCTGAAAGAAGAAAGAAAGAAAGAAAATTAGAAGATATTTTTAGGAAGAGTTGCTTTAAAAAATTGAACAGAGGTTCCTTCATTCCATTCACTTTAAGGGGAAAAGAATTGAACAGAGATACCCTGCCCGTGGTGATGTTTTTGCTAAATGCCACTGAGCTGTACATTTTAAAGGCTCAAATGGTGAGCTTTATGTTATGTGGATTTTACCACAATTAAAAAATTAACATAAGTAAAAGGAAAAAAAAAAGTCCTTTACCACAGACTTATAGCATTTCAAAATTATAAAGAACCTTAAATGTTGTCTAGGCAAGTGTTGTTTAAGCTCCTGGAAGTAATAACTTTGTGGGACATGAAATCAATCCACATAAGACAAGAATTTTAATAAAATAGAAAAGAAAATATCTGAATGTATCATATATAGAAAGGGTAAGTATAGTTTAATAAAGCCCTGTTTCAGTTGTATGTGTACGTGTATGTTCATGTACTGAGTTGTAATGTAAAACATATTTTTCACCATATGTTAAATTAAAAACGGTAAAGGTATCTCAACTGACCCAATTTTTTATCATATGCAATTATCCTTTCTATAAAATTTTGACCAATTTTACATCCACAAAGTAAAGATAGAATATACCAAAATTTATAGTAGATCTAACTAACAGAATCAGGTATAGACTCATACCAAAATTATAAAGATGTCAAATTTTGAAACAACTCAACTATAAAACTACAGAACTGATATTTACTCCTGGATATCCTTTGTGATGTGTCACTTACAAAAAAAGACTCAGAATGTGACCCTTAGAAAGCCATGCCAAGGAACACAGTAGTATAGAAATGAAAGCACATGCCAACTGAACATTTAAACAATCAAGACCTGGCAAGGAAAAGGCAATAACCATTCTTCAGACACTATTGCTGACTAATCTGCAAGTATATGACAAATGTTCTGGAATTCTTTAAGGACGTGCAAAGGTAGTAGGACATATGAATCCACTAGAAGTGATTTATTTAGATTTATATGAGGTCCTATCATAAATCTAGGTTATTATATTGCATTTCCACAGGAATCTAAGAAACATATAATATAGTTTGAAAAAGGGACATATAACAGATTTTGGAAATGTCCACAGGGTTGAAATCAAACTAATTAGAAATCAATACAATTTTTAAAAATATTTTCTAAAAATGATCAAGTATGTTAAGTGTCATCTTCATTTCTAGTACCATCAAGTTTTAGGTGCCCTTTAAGGGTGAGCCTTCCCACTGAAAGTCAAAATTAGCTTATCCTCAAGTTCCAAATGGTTTGTTATAGTTAACCAAGACATCTCAATCAGCAATGAGGTCATTGTCCTCCAAGATTTACTTCTTTGTAGATAAGATATAGCAACACATATGGTCCTTCTTCTTGATCTTCTGAGACCCACCAGATTTAAAATGCATTCCTGGCAGAGAAACCAGGGACCTCAATCCTAGTCTAAATCACTCATCAATGAGTGCCAGATGCTTTTGTGGAAGACAAAAGAGAAAATGCAACATATTCTAAAATGACATACCCTAACCACAGTGGGGTATCAGTAAGAACTTGCTGACAGTTCATACTTAAAATTTCCTGCTTCCTGGATGCTGATAATAAAAATCCAAAACCATTTCACTTATGCAAAATTACTTCTCAAGTGTTGAAAATAGTTTCTAGGACAGCATTACTAAACAGTTCAAAACATTTCTCAAACAGGAGGGCTTTACCATGGCTTAAGAAGCTTTGCAGTAAAGATGTTTAGACAAAGTGTATTTGAAAGTAGCTGAGAAGTCACTACTTCCTTTGTTTACAGGAGAACTAGGGGGTAAGAAGAGGTAAGGAAATAATATCCTTAGAGAGCTAAACTGATAACCTTTTTCCTTCAAAATGACAAAACTGGTTACCTAAAGAAGTAACCAAGACAACTGCAAATAAGTTGCCGACAAATCTAGAACACTTAAAATTCCAATTCAGTGATATGGAGATGTAAAATTGGAATGTAATTATAACTGAAAAATGTGAAGTCTAAACTATCATTCCTATCTTAAAGAGTAAATCCTAATCTATAACTTCAATCATGAAAAAAATATTTTATAATAGATAACCAGCATGGAGTCTATTTAAAAGGAAAAAAACTACCGAATGTGTCGATTGTTTTTTCAGTAAAATATAATACACAGGAAATGTGCATCTGTCCATGATGAATAAATAGGTCCCAGACTTATACTCCAGCTGTAAACAAACCATAAAACTGAACAAAATACATGAAACAAAGTATCATCAGACAATAGCGACTATTGCGAGACTAAGATTCCTAAGAAAAACAAACAAGATGATCTCAAAATTATATTAACTTTTTGTCTGGTAACACATTCTAGATCACAGTGAAAAAAATGGGAAATAAAGCAGACCACAGCAGATTCACTGAACTGATGAGTCAAAGACTGCAGTTCAGAGAGGGAGGCAAAAGCAACTAAAAGTTGAAGATGGTGTTAAAGCAGTGTTAAATGGAACATTTATGATACTTAATGCCTTCATCAAGAAGTTAGAAAATTCTGAAACTAATAATCTAGCCTTTTATCTAAAGGAATTAGAAAAAGAAAAAAAAAACCCACCCCAAAGCTAATAGAAGAAAATAAATAACTAAAATTAAAAAAGAACTTAATGAAATTGAGACACAAAAATCCGTATAAAACATTAATGAAACCAAGAATTGGTTCTTCTAAAAAAAGTAAATAAGATTAATAGGTCACTAGCAAGGTTAAAAAGAAAAAAAAAGAGAAAATTCAAATAAGTACAAGCAGAAGAGACAAAGATGACACTAAAACCAATCCCACAGAAAAACAAAAGATCCTCACAGAATGCTATGAATGACTCTATGTACACAAATTAGAAAATCTAGAGGAAATGAATAAATTCCCACAAACACAAAGCCTCCAAAGATTGAATCAGGAAGACACTGAAACCCTGAATAGACCAATATCAAGCTCTGAAATTGAGTCAGTAATAAAAAAAAAAAAATTTTTTTAACCCCTACAAAAAGCCCTGGACCAGAAAAATCCATAGCTGAATTCTACCAGATGTGAAAAGAAGAAATGGTACCAATTCTATTGAAACTATTCCAAAAAAAAAAAAAAAATCTAGGAAGAGGGAGGAGGGACTCCTTCCTAATTTCCATTATGAAGCCGGCATCAGCCTAATATGAAAATCGGGTGAAGATAAGATAAAGAAAACTTCAGATGAACATAGATGCAAAAATTCTCAACAAAATACTAGCAAAATAAATGCAGTAGCACATCAATAAGTTAATTCACTCTGATTAAGTAGGCTGTATTACTGGGATACAAGGTTATTTCAACATACACAAATCAATAACTGTGATTCACCTCATAAACAAAAATAAAAGCAAAACCATATGATCATCCCAATAGGTACAGGAAAAATTTTTGATAAAATCTAATGTGCCGTCATATTAAAAATGCTCAATAAACTAGCCATCAAATGAACATACCTCACAATAATAAAAGCCACCTATGACAAACCCACAGCTAACATCATATTGAATGGGGAAGAGTTGGACATATTTCCCTTGAGGACTGAAACGAGACATTGGTGCCCTCACTCACCACTCCTATTCAACATAGTACTGGAAGTCTTAGCCAGAGCAATCAGCCAAGAGAAATAAATGAAAGGCATCCAAATAGGAAAAGAAAAAGTCAAACTACCTCTCTCCATCGTTCAAAGAATTTAAAACGGAGGGACCTCTCAACCCAGCAATCCCATTACTGGGTATATACCCAAAGGAAAATAGATTATACCAAAAGGACATATACAGCAAGATGGTGAATTTAAGCCCATCCATATCAATAAATACTTTATCCAAATATGGTATACATTCCAATTAATAGGAAGAAATTGTCAAACTGTATAAATGAAGCAAGACTAAATTACATGCTATATAGAAGCAGCCCACTTGGAATATAAATATACAGATTAAAAGTAAGAGGATACAATTTATATCCTGCAAACACTTTTCCTAACATTGCAGCGACTCCACTTATAAAATATCAGATAAAACAGACCTTAATACATGGAATATTGCCAAGGATAAAGAAGGATATTTCATGATTAAAAAGTCAATATATCAAAAATATATGAGAACCTGGAATATGAAGGACCCTTGATCAAAGAGCTTCAAAAGATATGCAGCAAAAACTGAGAGAACTAAAAAAGAAATATATTTTCAAATATAGTTGCAGATTATATAAACAGAAAAAAATTATAAAGTATAGGAGAACTTTAACAATGTTACCAAGCAACTAGACTTAATTGACATTTATAGAACATTCTGCCCAGCAACATAACATATATCATTGTCAAGTGCACATGAAATGCTTACCAAAATAAGCCATATGGATTATAAGATAAGGCTCAATAAATTTAAAGGCATTAAAATTATGTAGCATATGTCTCTGACCACAACAAAATAAAAATAGAAATCAGTAATATAAAGATATTTGGAAAATACTCAACTTCTTGAATCTTAAACAACAAACTTTTAAAAAATCCATGAATCCAAGAGGAAATAAAATCGAAAATATTTTTAACTGAATGAAAATTAAAATACAATGAAAAAATAGTGGATTTTAGCAAAGGTGTTTCTTAAAAGAAAATTTATATTTTTAATGCTTATATTAACAATGAAGAAATAATTAAAACAATCTAAGTTTCTACTTCAAGTAAAAGATGAACATGTGAAACTCAAAATATATAGACAGAAATAATAAAGACAAGAATGGAAATTGCTTTTAAATAACTGAGAAAATAGAGAAAAATCAATAAAACCAGAAACTATATGTATTATTTTTAACAAGTATTAGTAAAACTGATAAACCTCTAGATAAGCTGAAAAGAAAAAGGGCAATGTAAATTATTATTAATATTAGAAATTAGCAGGAATTTCAATATATTTTCTAAGATATTAAAATACAATAGAGTATTAGTATGACCACTTTATGACAATAAATTCCACAACCATTAAGACATGGACACACTTCAAAAGCAATGCTTCCAGTTTTTGTCTGTTCACTTTGATGTTGGCAGTGGGTTTGTTGTAAATCACTTTTATTATTTTGTTTCTTTTGCTGTGCAGAAACACTTAAGTTTAATTAGATCCCATTTGTCTATTTTGGCTTTTGTTGCCATTGCTTTTGGTGTCTTAGTCATGAAGTTCCATCAATACCTAGTTTATTGAGAATTCTTAGCATAAAGCGCTGTTGAATTTTGTCACAGGTCTTCTCTGCATCTTTTAAGATGATCATGTGGTTTTTGTCTTTGGTTCTGTTTATGTGATAGATTACGTTTATAGATTTGCATATGTTGAACCAGCCTTGCATCCCCAGGATAAAGCCTACTTGATCGTGATGGATAAGCTTTTTGATATGCTGTTGCATTCTGTTTGTCAGTATTTTATTGAAGATTTTGCATATATATTCATCATGGATATTGGCCTGAAGTTTTCTTTTTCAGTTGTGTCTCTGCCAGGTTTTGGTATCAGGATGATGATGGTCTCATAAAATGAGTTAGTGAGGATTCTCTCTTTTTGTATTGTTTGGAACTTTGAAAACTGGCACTAAACGAGGATACCCTCTCACCACTCCTATTCAATAAAGTATTGGAAGTTCTAGCCAGAGTAATCGGGCAAGAAAAAGAAACAAAGGGTATTCAATTAGGAAAAGAGGAAGTCAGAGTGTCTCTATTTACAGATGACATGATTGTATATTTAGAAGACCCCATTGTCTCAGCCCAAAATCTCCTTAAGCTGATAAGCAACTTCAGCAACATCTCAGAATACAAAATCAATGTGCAGAAATCACAAGCATTTCTATACAGCAAAAACAGACAAACAAAGCCAAATCAAGAGTGAACTCCCATTCACAATTGCTACAAAGAGAATAAAATACCTAGGAATACAGCTAACAAAGGATGTGAAGGACTTCTTCAAGAACTACAAACCACTGCTCAAGGAAATAAGAGAAGACACAAACAGATGGAAAACATTCCATGCTCATGGTTAGGAAGAATCAATATCATGAAAATGGCCATACTGCCCAAGTAATTTATAGATTCAATGCTATCCCATCAAGCTACCATAGACCTTCTTCACAGAACTGGAAAAAACCACTTTAAACTTCATATGGAACCAAAAGGGAGCTTGCATAGCCAAGAGAATCCTAAGCAAAAAGAACAAAGCTGGAGACATCATGCTACCTCACTTCAAACTATACTACAAGGCTACAGTAATCAAAACAGCATGGTACTGGTACCAAAACAGAGATATAGACCAATAGAACAGAACAGAGGCCTCAGAAGTAACGCCACACATCCTCTGATCTTCGACAAACCTGACAAAAACAAACAATGGGGGAAGGATTCCCTTCTTAACAAGTGATGTTGGGAAAACTGGCTAGCCATGTGTAGAAAGCTGAAACTGGACCCCTTCCTGACACTAAATTTACACTAAAATTAACTCCAGGTGGATTAAAGATTTAAACATAAGTCTTAACATCATAAAAACCCTAGAAGAAAACCTAGGTCATAAGCCCTAACACTATAAAAACCCTAGAGAAATACCCAGGCAAAACCATTCAGGACATAGGCATAAGCAAGGACTTCATGACTAAACACCAAAAGCAATGGCAACAAAAGCCAAAATAGACAAATGGGATCTAATTAAACTTAAGAGTTTCTGTACAGCAAAAGAAACAATCATTAGAGTGAATTGGCAACCAACAGAATGGGAAAAAAATATTTGCAATCTACCCATCTCACAAAGGGATAATATCTAGAATCTATGAAGAACTAAAGCAGATTTACAAGGAAAAAAAAACAAAACAAAACATTCAAAAGTGGGCAAAGGATATGAACAGACACTTTTCAAAAGAAGACATTTATGAGGCCAACAAACATATGAAAAAAATGCTATCATCACTGGTAGTTAGAGAAATGCAAACCAAAACCACATTGAGATACCATCTCATGCCAGTTATAATGGCAATCATTTAAAAATCTGGAGACAACAGATGCTGGAGAGGATGTGAAGAAATAGGAACACTTTTACACTGTTGGTGGGAGTGTAAATTAGTTCAACTATTGTGAAAGACAGTGTGGCAATTCCTCAAGTATCTAGAAATAGAAATTCCATTTGACCTAGCAATCCCATTACTGAGTATATACCCAAAGGATTATAAATTGTTCTGTTTTAAAGACACATGCACACATATGTTCATTGTGTCACTGTTTACAATAGCAAAGACCTGGAACCAACCCAAATACCTATCAGTGATAGACTGGACAAAGAAAATACTACAAGGTGTATTCCACATATACACCATGGAATACTATGCAGCCATAAAAAAGGATGAATTCATGTCCTTTGCAGGGATATAGATGAATCTGGAAACCATCATTCTCAGCACACTGACACAAGAGCAGAAAATCGAACACTGCATGTTCTCACTCATAGGCGAGTGTTGAACAAATGGGCACAGGGAGGGGAACATCACGTACTGGGGCTGTTGGGGAACATCACGTGTTGGGGAACATCACGTACTGGGGCTGTTAGAGGAAGGACAGCAGGGGTTGGGGAGGTTGCAGAGGGATAACATTGGGAGAAATGCCTGATGTAGGTGACAGGGGAAAGGAAGCAGCAAACCACCATGGCACATGTGTACCTATGCAACAATCCTGCAAGATCTGCCCATGTACCCCAGAACTTAAAGCACAATTTTAAAAAATGTATATGCCCTTTGGCCCATTAATGCTAATATTTAAATTTATCCTAAGGATATATTAGCAATGTAGACAAAATATTTTAATTGTGGTAACATAAAGGAAAAAGGAAAATTAGAGTAAATACATGACAATAGAATATTGTACAACAATTTAAAAGTAAAATTTTTAAAACTACTAAAAAAATTGACAAATTTCTCAAAAGATATAAATTACCAAAACTGAAATAAGAAGATGTAGAAATTCTAAATAGACCTATATTTACTAAAGAAATCGAATTTGTAATTGCAACTATCCCCAGAAAGGAACTCTAAGACAATATACACTCACTTGTGAATTCCAATAAATATGTTAAGAAGAACAAACCAACCATATACAAACATTATCAGAATTTATTGAAAGAAGCCAGCAATAGCCTAAGACTATTGCTGACAGACAAAGATATTACAAGAAAACACCAGGCCAATATCTCTCAGGAACAGAGAAAAGAAAAATGTAAAAGACATTGGCAAATAAAATCCAGTTTCATATTTAAAAGATAATATATCATGATTTAGAGGAAATTATCACAGGATTTTGAGACTTGTTTAAAATGTTAAATGAATTTTATAATTTACTATAATAACAGAAAAAATGATTTAAAAATATAGAAGTATTTTCATAAATGGAAAATAAATCATTTGACAAAATATGTCACTCATAATTTAAAAACCAAACAAACTAAAATAAAATAAACCTCTTAACAAACTAATAAAATAAAAGAGAACTTCCTAATTTTGAAAAATGGAACATTCAAGAAAAGCCTATCACTAGCAAAATACTTAATGATAAAAGGCTGAGTTTTCTTTCTAAGATCAGAATCAGAATGAATGAGAAAAGAAAAAGAAATCAAAGACATAAGAATTGGAAAGGATGAAATAAAGCCATCTTTATTCTCAGACAACATGATTAAGTAATAGAAAATCCTAAGGAATCTACAAAACATTATTAGGACTAATAAGTGAGTTTAGAAAAGTTGCAATATGTAAAAATCATAGCTCACTGCAGCCTCAAACTCCAGGGCTCAAGAAAAACAATAATAGGCAAATGAGATTTAATTAAACTAAAAAGCTTCCACGTAGAAAAAGAGATATTAAAAAGAGTAAAGAGACAACGTACAGAATGGAAAAAAAAATTTGCAAACAATGCATCTGACAAAGAGCTAACATGCAAAATCTAGAAGAAATGCAAATAACTCAACAAGAAAAATAAAAACAAATACCCATTAAAAAGTGGCCAAATATATAAATGGACATTTTTCAAAAGAAGACATACAAGTGGCCAACAAATATATGAAAAAAAAGGTCATGATCACTAATGATCAGAGAAATGCACGTTAAACCCATAATGAGATACTATTTTATGCCAATTGGTATGGCTATTATTAAAAAGTCAAGAAACAACTGATGCTGGCAAGTCTGCAGAGAAAATGGAGCACTCATATGCTGTTGGTGGGAATGTGAATTAGTACCTCTACGGAAAACAGTGATGAAGATTTCCTAGAAAACTAAAAATAGAGCTACACTTTGATCCAGTAATCCCACTACTGGTTATCTACCCAAGGAAAAGAAATCATATTACAAAGACACATATGCTCATATGTTTATCACAGCACTGTTCACATGAGCAAAGTCATGGAAACCAACCTAAGTGTCCATCAGTGGGTCACTGAATTAAAAATGTGGCATATGTGTACCAAGGAATACTACTCAGCCTTTAAAAAATGAATGAAATCATGTCTTTGTAGCAACATGGATGGAACTGAAGTCATTATTCTACAAGAAATGACTCAGAAACAAAAAATAAAGAATACATGTTTTTGCTTATAAATGGGAGCTAAACAGTGGGTACACACAGAAATACAAAATGGAATAATAGACACTGGAGACTCCAAATAGTAAGAGGGGCGTAAGGGATAAAACACCACCTACTGAGGTACAGTGTACATTATTTGGGTGTTGGGCACATTAAAAGCCCAGATTTCACCACTATGTAATATAACCATGTAACACAACTGCACTTGTACCCCTAATTCTATTAAAATAAAAATTTAATTTAAAAAATGAAGAAATATTTAATATGAATAATTTCATATTAGTATTTTAATTTCATAAAAAGGTTTTTGTAAAGTTGTATATACTGGCAAACAGCCATATCTTCAAAATATGTACTAAAATGCTGAAAAAACATTTATTGGGAACCTCTTAGTGCAAATCACTTTACCAATTAACTAAAAAAAGTCAATTTTCTAATTTTATTGTTTTCACATATTATTTTTAATTTCCCCTTGCAACAGAATATCCTTTTCTATTCATTTATTTGATGCCAACATGTGAACATGTAGATTACAGATGCTTCAAGATTGAAAACTAGGGTTCTTCTGAAAATATATGTGTAAATCAATTGCAATTCTGTTATCAATAAACAGAAAATAGAAATTTCTAAATTTCATGTTTCATAAAATAATTAAATATTTACAATAAATTTAAGAAAATAAGTGCAAGACTTGTAAGCTGAAAACTACATAGTATTGATAATAGAATTTAAAGATCTAAAGACATGTTTTCATGGACTGGAAGACTCAGTATTGTTAAGACAGATGTTCTTTCCTAACTGACCTACATATTCTATGTACTGTCAATCACAACCCTATCAGGCCTTTTGGAGAAATCAATAAGCTGATTCTAAAATGTATAGAGAAAGCCAAAAGATAATTCTAAATAAAATTTCACAACTTCTACTACCAGATTTTAAGATTTGCTATGAAATCACAGTAATATGACAATGAGGTATTGCTAGACATCAATGAAACAGAATGCAGTCCAGAAATGGACACGTCTTTACTAGGTCAACTGATTTTTTACAAATGTGGCAAGATAATCTAATGGAATAACAAACAGATTTTACAACAAATAGTCCTGAAACAACTGGACATCGATGTGTAAAAAATAAACTTTAGATTTTGTCTCACATCACAAAGAGGAACTTGAAACATATCATTGATTTAAGCATGAAATCTAAAAATTCAAAGCTTTTAAAAGAATATTTAGGGAAGAGAGATCCAAGATGGCCGACTAACAACAGCTCAGGAATGTAGCTCCCAGTGAAAGCGCAGAGAACGAGTGGACGCCGCACTTTCCGACGAGCTTTTGTTGCCCACAGACCGGGAGATTCCCGGCGGAGAAGCCACGCGGGTCGCCGGCGCGACTCTTTTGGCCGGCG
>PVKP010018553.1:0-44074 GCA_004027715.1 Plecturocebus donacophilus | reverse complement strand
TGCGATCCCCTGTAGGAGGAGAGGCATTCTGATTTCGGATGTTCTCAGCCTTTTTGCACTGGTTTCTTCCCATTTTTGTGGATTTATCCACCTGTCGTCTTTGTAATTGCCGACTTTCAGATTGGGTCTCTGAGTGGATGTCCGGCTTGTTGGTGATGAAGTTTTTTCTGTTTCTTAGTTTTCCTTCGGGGGGCGCTCCTTCCCCACAGAGCTGGGCCTTCACGGGTTCAGCTGTGCTTCTCAGTCCTCAGCGCTTCCAATTGTTGTTCTCCTTGTGGGGATGGGACCAGCGGAGCCCGACTAAAAGGGCACCACCCAGTCCCGCACACTCCACACCAAGAAGCGCTGCGCCTGCCAAAAGAGTCGCCAAAAGATTGCCTCGCCGGGAATCTCCCAGTCCGTGGGCATCAAATATTCGTCTGCAACTGCGGCGTCCACTTGCTCTCTGCGCCCTCACCGCGAGCCACAATCCCGAGCTGCTGCTACATGGCCATTTTGGATCTCTCTCCGTCTGGTGATGAAGTTTTTCAGTTTCTTAGTTATCCTTTGGTGGACGCCCGTTCCCCTCAGAGCCAGACCTTCCCGGGTTCACTGTGCTTGCTGTGAAACTCTCAGTCCTCAGCGCTTCCAATTGCTGTTTTCCTTGTGGGGATGGGACCAGCCGAGCCCGTCCGTCCCGTATACTCTGCACCGGGAAGCACCGCTCCAGGCGCCGGCAAAAGAGCCGTGCTGGCCAAAAGAGTCGCGCTGGCGACCCGTGTGTCTCCTCTGACGGGACTCTCCCCGTCTGTGGGCAACAAAAATTCGTCGGAAAGTGCGGCGTCCACTCGTTCTCTGCGCTTTCGCTGGGAGCTACATTCCTGAGCTGTTGCTAATCAGCCATCTTGGATCTCTCTCCCAAAAGTTAATTTTAATCTCACCATCTACATTGTGCTACATTCTCCGGCTTCTTTGAAACAATGTATGGTCTGTATGCCTTTTTGTATGACCACTATTAAAAGACAATCAACTGACTGACAGGAACTGACTGAGAATTCTGAGTATAAAACTCATGTTAATTTTTGAGAGTCATTTAGTTTTGTAACAGGGCATTCAGTGATCTTATGACTTCCCTTCAGATACAGGCTTAGCATAGATGGGAATGAATCTGGCTTTTGGGCTCAGTCATCTGAGATCTTTTACAGGCAGCCACAAGTAACTAAAACTGAAAACTACATAAGCTTATTTCTGAGGAATGGCTCGTTTCTAAGATTTTTTTTTTAAGTTGTACTCATTATGGACATCACTAGGTTACATTTTAATGGAAAAAAAGCAATCCATGTTGCTTATGTGTTGAATATAAGAAAACACTATATAAGGAAACTAACCTATTTGGAAAAAATGGTTATATTGGAAGAAAAAAATTATTTTGATTTCATATCATACATGTGGAAGAGTTGCAAAAATGCAAGCATGAGTTGCTCCATGTACTTTAATAGTTTGTGTATTGGCATGTATGGACTAAATTAGGGTGAAACCAGTTAACACAAAATTTAAGGGTATGTTAACTAAAGCAGAAGTCCCCAGTCCAAACCAGGCCACACAGCAGAAGGAGCGTGGCAGCCCAGAGAGCAAAGCTTCATGTATATTTACAGCCACTCCCTATCACTCACATTACCGTCTGAGCTCCACCTCCTGTCAGATCGAGGTGGCATTAGAGTCTCGTAGGAGTGTGAACCCTATTGTGAACTGCACAAGTGGGGGATCTAGGTTGTGTGCTCCTTCTGAGAATTGAATGCCTGCCGATCTGTCACTGTCTCCCATCACCCCTGGATGGGACAGTCTGGTTGCAGGAAAGCAAGCTCAAGTCTCCCACTGATTCTACATTATGGTGACTTGTATAATTATTTCATTTTGCATTGCATGGTAATAATGATAGAAATAAAGTGCACAGTAAATTTGATGCACTTGAATCATTCTAAAACCACCACCCAACCCCTCCTCAGTCTGCGGAAAAGTTGTATTCCGCAAAACCACTCGCCGTTCCCAAAAAGGCTGGGGACTGCTGAACTAAAGGATGATATTTCTAAGACATTTTTTATATTAGGTCACTTAGTATTTTTCAATAAGTGGGATACTTATCATGTTTTGAAACTATATGTATGTGGGAAGATGACTTAAGACTAGCGTTAGGGTGTGACATTGTATGGTTTGACCCTGTGGGAAAATTGTTTTCCTCTACAGATTAGAATTTTTGAATTATTTCAGTAATTAGATTTTTGCTTTGGAAAAGGCTTACAGTAGAACTAGGAATTACTGTTTTGAGAGAACCTGGGTATGTACTGGTCATTACCTATTTGGTCCTAAATACAATTTCAACCTGTACAGATTTATTCTAGTTAATCCACAAGGGTCAACATATAAACTTGTTTTGATTAAATATACTAAATATTATTGCTAAGTATAGTCAACCTAATCTGCTATGAAACGTTAGAATTTATTTCTTCCATCTTACCGTATGTTCTTATCTATTAACCAACTTACCCTTATAACCCCCCTCACTCACCCATTCTTCCCAGTCTCTGATATTCGTCATTCTATTCTCTACCTCCATGTGATCAAGCTTTTTAACTACCACACATGAGTGAGAACATGCAGTGTTCATCTTTCCGTGCCGGGTTTATTTTGCTTAACATAATAACCTCTATATCTCCATCCATGTTACTGCAAAAGACAGGATTTTGGCAGGGCGCGGTGGTTCATGCCTGTAATTCCAGCACTTTGGGAGGCCGAGGCGGATGGATCACCTGAGGTCAGAAGTTTGAGACCAGTCTGACCAGCGTGGTGAAATCCCATCTCTACTAAAACTTCAAAAATACTAAAACTGTCTGTGACGGGCACCTGTAATCTCAGCTACTTGGAAGGCTGAGGTGTAAGAATTGTTTGAACCCAGGGGGCAGAGGTTGCAGGGAGCAGAGATCGTGCTGTTGGACTCCAGCTGGGGCAACAAGAGCAAAACTAAAAAAAAAAAAAAATGGATTGTATTTTTTGTTTTGTGGTTGACTGGTACTCTGTTGTGTATATATACACCACATTTTCTTAATCCATTATTCAACTGATGGATACAACTTGATTTTATGTCTTTGCTAATTATTTTTTGTTTTTGTTTGTTTGTTTTTGTTTTTTGAGGCAAGATCTTACTCTGTTACCCAGGCTGGATCACGATCCAGCAGTGGAAAGAACATGGTTCACTGCAGCCCCAAGCTCCTGAGACTCAGGAGATCCTCCTAACTCAGCCTCCTGAGTAATAGAGACGACAGGTGCATGACACCATGCCTGGATAGTTTTTGTACTTTTTGTAGAGACAGAGTCTCGCCATGTTGCCCAGGATTGTCTCAAACTTTTTTTCCATTGGCTAAATTTTCCACAGTGGGATTGCTGGATAATACGGTAGTTCCATTTTTAGTTTTTTGAAAAATCTTCATTCTCTAGTAACTGTATTCGTTTTTACAACAATGTATACATAGTTTCCTTTTTCCTACACCTTGCAAACATGTTACTTGTTGCCTTTCGGATAATAGCCATTTTAACTGTGGTGATTTTGATTTGCATTTCTATGATGATTAGTGATTAAGAGCAAGTTTTCATATATCTGTTGCTCATTTGTATGCCTTCTTTTGAGAACTGTTTATTCATGTAGTTTGCCCACTTTTTAATAGAATTGTTTGGGTTTTTTGCTGCTGAGCTGTTTAGGTTACTTGTATATGTTGAGTATTAGTTCTCTGCTGGATGATTAGTTTGCACATATTTTCTTCTATAGATTATCTTATTACTTTGTTTATTTTGCTGTACAGAGCCTTTTAGTTGAACATAGTCCCATTTGTCTATTTTTGGTTTCGTTGGCTATGCTTTTGGGGTTTTGGCCATAAAATCTTTGTCTAAAACAATGTCCTGAGGAGTTTTCCCCATGTTTTTTTCTAGCAGTTTTATAGTTTCAGGTTTTACGTTAAAGACTTTAATCCATCTTGAGTTGATTTTTGTATATGGTGAGAAATAGGGTTCCAATTTTATTCTTATGTATGTGGTTATCCAGCTTCCCAACTATGTATTGAAGAGGGCTTTCGATCTCCAATGTAAATTTTTAGTGGCTTTGAGAAAATAAGTTAGCTGTAAATATGTGGGTTTATTTCTGGATTCTCTATTCTGTACCTGTGGCATATGTGTCAATTTTTGTTTTATGTTTTTTTGTTTTTTGTTTTTTTGAGATGGAGTCTCACTCTGTGACCCAGGCTGTAATGCAGTGGTGCAATCTTGGCTCACTGCAACCTCTGCTTCCTGAGTTCAAGCTATTCTCCTGCCTCCACCTCCTAAGTAGCTGGGATTACAGGTGCCTACTGTCATGCCAAGTTAATTTTTTGTATTTTTAGTAGAGACGGGGTTTCACCAAGTTAGCCAGGCTGGTCTTAAACTCTTGACCTCAGGTAATTCACCCACCTTGGCCGCCCATTATGCTGGAATTACAGGTGTGAGCCACTGCAACCAGCCGCATCAATTTTTATACCAATACTATGCTGTTTTGATTACTGTAGCTTTGTCTTTTGTTTTGAAGGTAGGTAGTGTGATGTTTACAACTTTGTTCTTTTTGTTCAGTATTACTACGGCAATTTCAAATCTTTTATGGATTATATATATATATATATATCCATATATATGGATTGTTTTTCTATTTCTGTGAAAAATACCATTGGTATTATGATAGGGATTGCTTTGAATCTATGGATTGTTTGGGGTAATATGGTCATTTAAGCAATGTTGATTCTTCTAATCCATTAGCAAGAGATGTTTTTCCATTTGCCTCATCTACAATTTCTTTCATCAGGGTTTTATAGCTTTCCTTATAGAAATCTTTCACCTACTTAGTTCAATTTACTCTTAGGTATTTCTCTGTAGCTATAGAAAATAAAATTGCCTTCTTGATTTCTTTTGTGACTATTTCATTATTGGGTGTATAGAAAAACTACTAATTTTGTATGTTTATTTTCTATCTTGCAACTAAATTTATTATTTTCTAACTTGCAACTGAATTTGTTTATTAGTTCTAAGAGTTTTTTTGGTAGAGCCTTTTGGTTTTTCTAAATATAAAAATAAAATAGAATTTGACTTTCACTTTTCCAACTTAAATGTACTTTATTTCTTTCTGATTTCTTTGGTTGAAATTTCTAGTATTTTGTTAAATCGTAGTGGTGAAAGTGGGTATTTTTGCCTTGTTCCACTTCTTAGAGAAAATATATTCAACTTTTCTGCATTTAATATCATGTTACCTGTGGGTTTGTCATATACAGCTTTTATTATATTGAGGTATGTTTCTTCAATGCTTAGCTTATTGAGATTTTTTATCATAAAGGGATGTTGAATTTTATCAAAAGCTTTTCCTGCATCTCTTTAGATGATCAAATCAATTTTGTCCTTCATTCTATTGATGTGATGTATTATATTTATTGACTCCCACATGTTGAACCATCTTTTAAGCCCTGGTATAAATTGCACTTTATCATGGTATATATCTTTTTGATGTGCTGTTGGGTTACATTTGCTACTGTTTTTTTAAAGATTTTTGCCTCTCTCCTCATCGGGAATATTGGCCTACTGTAGTTTTCTTATTTTCTTGTATCCTTTCCTGGCTTTTGTATCAGAGCAATGCTGATCTTGTAGAAAGAGTTGGTTCTCTACAATTTTTTGGAATAGTTTGAGGATAATTAGTATTAGTTCTTTATATGTTTAGTAGAGTTTAGCAGTGAATCCATCAGTCTTTTTCTTTTCTTTGTTGAGAGCCTTCTTACTATGGATTCAATATTACTACTCATTAGTCTGTTCAGGTTTTCTATTCTTCCTGGTTTAATCTTAATAGGTTGTATGCCTCCAGGAATTTATCCATTTCCTCTTTGTTTTTCATTTTATATGCATATAGTTGTTGATAATAGTCTCTGATGATCTTTTTTCTTTCTCTGGCATCAGTTACAAGTCTCCTTTTTAATTTCTGATTTTATTTATTGGAGTCTTTTCTCTTTTTTCTCTTGGTTATTCTATGTAGTGGTTCATCAATTCTATCTTTTCAAAGAACTAGCCTTGTATTTCATTGATTCTCTGTATTTCTTTTAGCTTTTATTCCACTTAGTTCTGCTTCTTTCTTTCTTTCTAATTTGTTGTTTGGTTTGTTGTTGCTTTTCTAGTTCTTTCAGGCACAGCCTTAGGATTTTTATTTAAAATTTTTCTGTTTTTTGATTGTTGTTATTGCTGTCATTTTTATGGAGCTCGTTTTTGCTATAAAGGTTCAGCCAAGTGCTACTTTTGCTGTATACCACAGCTTTTGGCATGTGGTGTTTTCATTTTCATTTGTCTCAAGAAATTTTTAAGTTAAATAAATTTTCTTCTTTGACTCATTAATTGTTCAGCAGAATTTTGTTTAGTTTTCATATATTTGTATAGTTTTCAGAGTTCCTCTGGTGTTTAGTTCTAGTTTTATTCCATTGTGTTCTGAGAAAATACTTGATATAACTTCAATTTTAAAATTTGTTAAGACATCTTTTGTGGTTTAACATATAACCCATTTTGAAGAATGTTCCAAATGCTGATAAGAATAATGCCTATTCTGCAATTCTTGGAGAAAATGTTGTATAAGTGTCTGTTAGGTTAATTTAAATCCAATCTTTCTTTGTTGATTTTCTGTCTACATGATGTGTCTAATGCTCAGAGTGGAGTGTTCAAGTGTCCCACTATTATTATATTGAAACCTACTTCTCTCTTTAGATCTAGTAATATTTGCTTTATGGATCTGGGTGCTCCAGTGTTGGGTGCATATATATCTAGAATTGTTATGTACTCTTGCTGAATTGATTCCCCTTTATCATTATATACCAATATTCTTTGTCTTTTTTTTTTTTTTACTGTTTTTAACTTAAAGTCTGTTTTATTTGATATAAATATAGCTACTCTTCTTTGTTTTGTTTGTTTGTTTGTTTCATGGAATGTCTTTTCCCATTCCTGTATTTTCCATGTGTGTCTTCACAGATAACTTGAGTTTCTTGTAGGCAGAATATAGTTGAATCATGTTTTTGTATCCATTCAGCCAGTGTAAATCTTTTAAGTGGAAATTTTAACTCATTTACTTTCAAGGTTATTATTGATTTTTGAAGTTTTTTCTCTTTCATATTGTTTATTGTTTTCTGGGTGTTTTATAAATTATTTATTTGTTCTCTTTTCTTTTATCATTTGCCAATGGGTTTTTGTAGTTTTCTGTTGTGACACTATTTGAATCCTTTCTCTTCTTCATTTATGGGTTTGCTTTGCCAGTGATTTTACACTTAAATATGTTTTCATGGTGATGACTGATATTTTCATTTTCAAGTTTATATCTCCCTTGAGCATTTTTTGTAGAACTGCTCTAGTGATGATGAATTCCCTCAGAATTTGCTTCTCTGGGAAAAACTTTGTCTTTAGACAGTTTAACAACAGTATGCTGTCTCCACTTCGCGATCACTGTGCCTTCCCTGACACTATGTCTTCTTGGCCAATATGGTTTGTCTGTGTCCACACCCAAATCTCACCTTGAATTCTACTCCTGTCATTCCTATGTGTTGTGTGGACCCAGTGGGAGATAATTTGAATCATGGAGGCAGTTTCCTCTACACTGTTCTTGTGGTAGTGAATAAGTCTCACAAGATCTGATGGTTTTATCAGGAGTTTCTGATTTTGCATCTTCCTCATTTTCTCTTGCCACTGCAATATAAAAAGTGCCTTTCATCTCCCGCCATGACTCTGAGGCCTCCATGGACATGTGGAACTGTAAGTCCAAGTAAACCTCTTTTTCTTCCCAGTCTCAGATATGTCTTTATTAGCAGTGTCAAAACGGACTAATACAGTAAATTGGTACCAGTAGACTAGAGTGTTGCTGAAAATATACCTGAAAAGGTGGAAAGAGCTGTGGAACTGGGTAACAGGCAGAGGTTGGAATAGTTTGTAGGCCTCAGAAGAAGGTAGGAAAATACACGAAAGTTTGGAAAATTCCTAGAGACTTCTTGAATGGCTTTGACCAAAATCTTGACAGTGATATGGACAACAAGGTCCAGGCTGAGGTGGTCTCAAATGGAGATGAGGAACATGTTGGGAACTGGAGCAAAGGTGACTCTCGTTTTCTTTAAGCAAAGAAACTGGGGGCATTTTGCCCCTGCCCTAGAGATTTGTGGAACTTTGAACTTGAGAGAGATGATTTAGGGTATCTGACAGAAGAAATTTCTAAGCAACCAAGAATTTAAGACATGACTTGGGTGCTGTTAAAGGCATTCAGTCTTATAAGGGAAGCAGAGCATAAACTTTCAGAAAATTTGCAGCCTGACAATGTGATAGAAAAGAAAAACCCATTTTCTGAGGAGAAATTCAACCTGGCTGCAGAAGTTTTAAGTAACAAGGAGCCAAATGTTAATTCCCAAGACAGTGGGGAAAATGTCTCCAGGACATGTGACATGTCTGCACAGCAGCCCCTCCTATCACAGGCTCAGAGGCCTAGGAGAAAATGGTTTTGTGGCCCAGGCCCAGGGTCCCTGTGCTGTGTGCAGCCTAGAGACTTGGTGCCCTATATCCCAGCTGCTCCAGCGTTGGCTGAAAGGGGCAAATGTCGAGCTTGGGACATGGCTTCAGAGGATGCAAGTCCCAAGCCTTGGCAGCTTTCACATGGTGTTGAACGTGCAAATGCACAGAAGTCAAAAATTGGGGTTTGGGAACCTCCACCTAGATTTCAGAAGATGTATGGAAATGCCTGAATGCCCAGGCAGAAGTTTGCTGCAGGGCCAGCACACTCATGGAGAACCTCTGCTAGGGCAGTACAGAAGGGAAATGTGCTGTAGGAGCCCCCACACAGACTCCCCACAGAGGCACAGCCTAGTGGAACAGTGAGAACAGGGCCACCATCCTTCAAACCCCAGAATAATAGCTCTACCAATAGCTTACACCATTCACCTAGAAAAGCCACACTCAATGCCAGCCCATGAAAGTAGCTGGGAGGGAGGCTGTGCCCTGCAAAGCCACAGGGGTAGAGAGCTGCCTAAGACCATGGGAACCTACCTCTTGCATCAGCATGACCTGGATGTGAGACCTGGAGTCAAAAGAGATCATTTTGGAGCTTTAAAATTTTACCGCCCTGTTGGATTTTGGACTTGGATGGGCCCTGTAACCACTTTGTTTCAGCCAATTTTTCCCATTTGGAACTGCTGTATTTACCCAATACCTGTACCCCCATTGTAACTAGGAAGTAATTCACTTGCTTTCGATTTTATAGGCTCATAGGTAGAAGGGAGCTGCTTTGTCTCAGATGAGACTGTGTACTGTGGACTTTTGGGTTAATGCTGAAATGAATGAAAACTTTGGGGGACTGTTGGAAAGGTATGATTGGTTTTGAAGTGTGAGGACGTGGATTTGGAGGGGCCAGGAGTGAAATGATATGGTTTGGCTGTGTTCCTACCCAAATCTCATCTCAAATTGTGCTCCCATAATTCCCATATGTTGCGGGAGGGACCTGGTGGAAAATAATTTGAATCATGGTGGTGGTTTCCCTCATCTAGTGGTAGTGAATAAGTCTCATAAGAGCTGATGGTTTTATGGGTTCCCACTTTTTTGTCTTCCTCATTTTCTCTTGCCACTGACACATAAGAAGTGCCTTTCAACTCCCGCCACAACTCTGAGGCCTCCCCAGCCATGTGGAACTCTAAGTCCAATTAAACCTCTTTTCCTTCTCAGTCTCAAGTATGTCTTTATCAGCCACATGAAAACAAATTAATACAATGTCTAAATCTCTTGCTAGACTTTGAAACTTCTCAGCCATTATTTTACTAAATAGATTTTTGAATACTTTTGTCCTCTCCTCACCCTCTGCGATACCAAAAATTTATATATTCTTTGCTTTATAGTGTCCCATATGTCATGAAGCCTTCATTCATTCTTTTTCTATTCTTTGTTTTTCATTTTTATCTGACTGGTTTACTTCAAAAACCTGTCTTCAAGTTCTGAGATTCTTTCTTCTACCTGATCTATCATTGAAGCTTTCAAATGTATTTTGTAATTCATTAAATTAACTCTTCAATTCTAGAATTTCTATTTGGTCTTTTTTATGATATTTGGTAAATTTCTCATTTATATCATGAATTTTTTTTTCTGATTTCTTTGTATCTTTTTCAGCATTCTCTTATATCTTGCTGCACTTCTTTAAAATCAATATTTTGAATTCTTTTTCTGGGATTTTTGTGAAATTTTTTTGATTGGGATCTGTTGTTGGAGAATTATTTTATTCCTTGGGAAGTGTCATATTTCTTGCTCTTTCATGTTTTCTGTGTCCTTACATATCTATGCATCTATTTTTTCTTTGAATTTTTTGAATTTTCTTTTGTAGTTTAGAGCTTTTTCCTGATTATTTATCTATGATATTGGTTGGGGGCATTTGGCTTTGATTCTGAATGTGTACAGTAGTATAGTCTCTATACAGTTTCTTTGCCTACAAGCAATGTTAGTGGTATCTGTGATTTCCTCAGTGGCTTAGGGTGTGGTCATTAGTGGAGGCTGTAGTGGAGATTTTCTGGAAAGAGTGATTGCGGGTAAGTCAGTCTTCAGGCCCAAGTGGTTGCAACAATGGGCTGAGTGTACCTGTCCTTCAGCCCCCTGGAGGGTGTATGCTGGCACTGGTGTTAGTTGTCCAGTTGGGCCATTTATCAGGCCTCCACGTATCTTGCCCAGATGCTGGTAATGGCAGTGGTGGGCCAGGTGGGTGGACTGGATTTTAGGCCCCTGTGCAGACAGCATGGTGTAGGACATAGCAGTAGCAGTGGCAAGATGACCCTCTTATTCCTGAGCAGTGCACACTGGTGTTGGCAGTGGCTGTGATTGGCTGGGCAGATCCCTCCCCAGACTCCTAGATGGCACATGTGAGTGTGTGTTTTTAGTGTTGGCAGTAAGGTGGGTGGGCCCATCTTCAGGTTCCTAGGGAAACTGAATAGATGGTATAAGTGGTGGAATGGATGGGAGAATCACCAAGTCCTTGGGTGATGTGCTAAGGCTTGGAGATGTAGTGCCAATCTGGAGTGCGTGTCCTCAGGTCCTTGATGGTGTGCAGGGAGAAAGGCTGTAGCAGGCAAGCTAAGAGAATATGTGATGGTTGGTATGGGTACCTGATCTTAGGGCTTGTGCTAGAAAGCACAGTGGCCCTGCTGTTGGTATGGGTAGGTTGCTATCAGCAGTCTCCTATGAGCAGTGCTCAGGCTCTGGGAAGTGAACCCAGAGCCTGAGAGCTCCTTGTAATCTCTGGTAGCAGCAGTGACTGTAGTGGTGAGTGTGAGGAGCCTGATTTTCGGATGTGCACTAGAGCCCAGAAACTATGCTGTTGGTATGGGCAGGATTGGCACAGGGAGTCTCCAGTTCTAGAGACTGCACTTGTTTCAGCTCCCTGCTGCAATAGTGACTTCAGCATTTTGCAGTGGGTGGAGATGAGGATACCACCCTCTATTGGTAGCCAGAGCACATGACCATACTGCCAGAGGGGCACGATCACCACTCACAGCCCAGACATGCAGATCTCAGGCTTACCTGCTCTTGGAGGCAGCAGCCGCAACAGCACCAAACAGATGTGAGAGAGAACCCCATCCTCTGTGAGCCAGCTTTAACACAGGCCACACTGCTAGTGGGAGCATGGTTGCAACTCACAGCCCCAGACAAGCAGCCCTCTCTAGCCCATCCAGCCCTGGTGGCAGCAAGAGCAGCTGCAGCAGTAGTGGAATGCGAGGAGGAAAGAGATCCCATTCTCTATGCTTAAGTGCAAGCACAGAGGCGACTCTGCCAGCAGGGATGTGGTCACTCCTTCCAGCCCCAGTCAGACAACTCTCAGGCCTGCTTGTCTGGGCTCCCACTGGCAGCAACTGCTATAGCACTGTGCAGAGGTAGAGGGAACAATCTCACTCTCTGACTGTGAACCCGAGTACAGCATGTGACACAGTTAGAGGTGAAGGCACTTATCAAAGTCCCAGACAGAATCTCCAGTGCTGGAAAGCATGTAATTTGGCTTTCTTTGTGCCCAGTGGCTGCCTCCTTGGTGTGCTGCACCATTTTTTTTCCAAGGAGTAGTACTCTGCAGTACAAAAGTACTGGAGAACCCAAGCATCTATGGGATTAGCCACTGTTGTGCCTCTGTAGCCCTCTGGGTGGACACCAGGGGATATAAACAGAGATTCCTAGGATGTGGAGATATGAGAGCTGTTGTTCCCAGAGCAAGATCCAGAGTGGTGATGACTAGGCTCTCACATGGTGCTATGCAGCAGCCACTTAGGTCTCAAGGGTGAGTGTGACCCAGTACATTTTCTATCTGGTACATCGCCTTCACTGGGTCTCCAGATCAACATCCACACTAGTCTTAGACCTGATGTGAGTGGAGGATCTCTCCCATGGTTAGGATTGTAGCAGTCCACAGTAAGTATGTAAGCCAATGAGGGTCTTCCACTTACTCTTCTTCTGCAATAAGGAGCTCCTACGGGCTCCCAGACAATCTTGGCCAAGCCGGCCACTTGCTTTCTTCTCCTTCTGTGTCTCAAGTATTTCCTGTGACATCTCTGTTGAACTCCAGTGTTTGCTACTAGATGTTCTATCTCAAGTGTGATTATCTATTTGGTTAAGTTTTGTTTCTTCTGCCTGGAGAAGGCAAGTGCCTGATGCCTCCAGTCAGCATCTTGAAACTGTCTCTACATTTGAGATATTTCTAGTTTCTTGATGAAGATGTTTATTGCTGTAAAACCTTCTTAGAACTGCTGTTGCTGTATCTCATAGGTTTTGGCTGTATTTCCACTTTTATTTGTTTCAAGAAATTTAATTTTTTCTTCGACTCATTTGTTGTTCAAGAATATGTTTCTTAATTTCCAGGTATTTGTATAGTTTCCAAAGTTCCTTCTGTTACTGATTTCTAGTTTTATTCTACTGTAGTCAGAAAAGATACTCGATATGTTTTTAATCTTTTAAAAATTTGTTTAGACTTGCTTTGTGGCCTAACATATGATCTATTCTGGAAAGAGTTATATTTGTAAATAGGAAGAACATATATTCTGTTAGCTGCTGGGTGGAATGTTCTGTAAATGTCTATTAGGTTTATTTGCTCTAGAGTTCAGTTTAACTTTGATACTTCTTCACTGATTTTGTCTAGAAGTTCAGCTCATTTCTAAAAGTGGAGTTTTGGGGTCCCTTACTATTATTGTATTGCTATCTCTCCCTTTAGATAAAATAATATTTGTTTTATATATTTGGGTGCTCCAGTGCTGGGTGCACATCTATTTGCTATTGTTAAATCCTCTTCCTTAATATACTTTTTTATCATTATTTAATGGCCTTCTTTGTCTCTTTTTACATTTTTTTTTAATCTGTTGTATCTGAAGTAAGCATAGTTACTTCTGCTTACTTTTGGTTTCCATTCGCCTGGAATATCATTTTCCATCCCTTCATGTTCAGTCTATGTGTGTCTTTACAGGTGAGGTGAAGTTCTTGTAGGAAGCATGTAACTGAGTCTTTTTTAAATCCATTCAGTCTATATTTTTTAATAGGGGAAATTAACTTGTTTACATTGAAAGTTATTGTTGACACTTGAAGACATACTCTCTGACTTTGTTGTTTTCTGGTTGTTTTGTATATCTTTCTTTCTTTCTTCCCTTCTTATTATCTTTGTGGCTTGGTTGTTTTCTGTAGTGATAAACTTTGATTCCTTTTTCTTTTTCTTTTTTTTTTTTTGTTGTTCTGTATGGTTTTTCTTCATGCCTTTTCCTTTTTCATTTGTGTATGTGCTGTCATTTTTTTCTATGATTAGTATGAAATTTACATTTTATTGAAATCTACTCCTTACCTGACCTTCTTCCGTAAACTGTTTCTTCTCCTTTATCCCCTATTTTGGTTAATAAACTGCAATCTATTTGAAACAAAGCCCAAGATATTAGATTTGCTAAGTAGCTCATGAGAACAACCTCCCTTTCTCATCTTTATGCTACATTTTTGTTCAGGTTTTTAACTATCTCTCATCTAAATTGTTGCTATGTTGGGTTTGGGATTTTTTTTTTCTTTCTTTCTTTTTTTTTTTGCCTTAGCTTTCACTTTTTATTGTGAGGCTGTCCTCCATACTGCTACCATGTGGTCTTTCCAAAATACAAATTACTTGCTAACTATCCTCCTGTTGTAATTTTTGTATTTGTTCCCTTTTGTCTCTCTCTCTGATTAGTTTAAAACTTCTTAGTGTGGCATAAAAGACTTTTAATGATATAACTCCAACTAATTTTTCTAGTTTTCCCCATCATACCATTTTTCACTGTCACCTCACAGAGAAGCTATGCTCCTTTTACATGCTTCTTGCTTTTCTTTCAGTATAGCATACCTCATCATAAAATAAAAATATGTATATTAGTATTTGGAAAACAACCCATCATTGCAAAATGTTATAAATTTTTGAAAATGGACATTTTCAACATATCTGAAGCGTAGTTTCCTTTCATTCACAGTAGTTTCCCTTCATTTACAACTTTAATATATTGAAAACTAGCATGTAGAATGTTGACCCTCTATTTTGATGCTGTTATGAAACAACACAAAATTCTAGCACAAGACAAGGAAATTCATCCTTGCCTCTGGTACTTATTTCCCAGGAACCAGCATTGTTGTACTATTTCTACTTCACCAAATATATTTTAATTGGTAATTAGCCTTTCCAAGGAGACTGAACTCATTGAATCATCCAGTAGCATATCGATAATGTCATTAAATCTGAGAGGTGTAATAATGATTTCCTTGTCACTGGTTGGCTAGTCAGCAGAAAAGCAAATCCATGATTCTCACCTATAAGTTTCAACAGCACTAATTACAATGTACTTGTGATGGTTTAGGCAGCTACAGGTATCCCAGAAATAGATAATGACGAATTTCACAAACTTTCTATTTCTAGGTGAAACATTATTGCCTTTCTTTACCTCCTGGAATGTTTCTACTGACCTTTCAAGATCAGTCCAAATGACAGCTTTTGACATAACATCTATTGATAAAGCTATCTGACCAATCTTCTTGCTTCTCATAATACTTGTCATATCTATCCTATTACACAGGTTTTATTTTTGGTTTTTATGTTTGTCTTTTAAGTAGCATTTCAGTTACTCAAGGACATGGATTTTATGTCAACCATTTAAAAAATTACCAGCCTTAGTGCAGTGACTGCTGTGACAAAGGTGCTGAATAAATATTTGCAGCAATGATACTTTTTTCCTTCTCCTCCATACACATTTCCTAATATTCCTGAGCTTTTTCCTGCTTCATAAATCTTTCAAAGATTAACTTGGCTTGGAGAGAAACTGTTGAATACACCATGGCTATAGTGACAAGCTTCACCTATTTCCATGTCTGTTGCAGATTCCTCAATGTGAAAACGCCCTCCACATAATGTACCATGAGTCTCAGAGAGGCACAAGAGATAGGGATATTGCAAAGAGGCTGCAATATTCTTCACGACAGGATCTCAACTCCAAATGGAAAAGAAGTGTTCCGCAACCTCCACAATGTAAAATGAAAGTTAATGTATGGGAAATAAAGCCACCTGATTTTAGCTACAAACTGCATAACTCTTTGAGAATTCCAGAAAGACCAACCAAACTCCTTAAGGAAGAAAAAAGGAGGAAAAAAAGTAGTTTTCCAGAAATAATGCTTCACTTGCCTAGCACAAGGAATCATCCTAAGAAGGCCACAGCTCCTAAATTTATAACTACATTTCCACATCTGGATTCACAGAAAGCAAAGTTAATGTTTGTGAAGAGTGGACAATATCCGAAGGGTATATATGTCGATCCCAAACCACATGACTTTCGACAGGTACAAAAGAGAATTTCAAAAAAACACACTTTAATATAGATAAGGGGAACTATGTATTATTTTTTCTTCATTTCTTAATGAGAAAAACTATTGCATATAGGAAAAAGGTGATATAATGTGTATAAGGATGCATCTTTTTTTCTCACAGATCACTACAATTCAGATTTAGCAACAAATGGTAGAAAAGAGAGTATGAATCTGATTATTTCTGATGAGGTTTCATCTGCCAGGTCAAGTGGTCAACTCTAATGTGGACTTTCTTAGGTTTCAAGAGAACAAATTGGGTTTAGATCTGACTGGAGAACAGACACCAGTTGCTGGGAGTTTATAATGTGGTAATAATAAAATAAATGTGTGGAGTAAATTGATGAATGAATGAAAATAGTTAAAAAGGATATTCTGTTACTTAAATGAATCTTTTGGATGATTAATAATTTAAATATATGAGCAATAATTAGATTTATAATTTAAAAGGGTGATGAAGAATATGGAGATGCAAATACAGTCAAATATGATTTATGCAAAATATAATTCCATTCCATAAAATGTGAATATGTTACATTCCTAGGTCTCTAATTTAGCACATAAAATGTCTCTTGCTAGGCAAAGGGTTAAACAGTAGAACTGATAGTACAGGATCTAGAAATAGATAATAAATGTATTCCAGTGGGAAAATACAGAATAGTTGTTAAGAGCATGGCTTCTGAGATCAGAGTATCCGTGTTCTTTTACTTTCTAATAACTTTGGACAAGATACTAAGCCTTTTTCATTATTTATAATGTGGGTTAACAATGCTACACATTTTATATGATTATTTTAAGTTATGAATAAAACAATATATGCAAAGCACAACAGAATTTGAAATGTTGAGGTATTCGATTAATGTTAACTCTATGAGCTATTAGGAGAAAATCTGGACAATCCAGGGAGCCATAGTCAATAACTCTCTTTACCTATTCAGGGCAGCTAAACAATTTGATTCATAGCAAATAACATATGTTACCTTTTGGAGATGAGGAAGGTCATTTAAATATCAAGTGTTACTGGTTTATTTAAGTATTTTAGTAAGCCAGGCATGGTGGCTGATGCCAGTAATCCCAGCACTTTGGGAGGTCGAGGCAGGCAGATCATGAGGTCAGGAGTTTGAGACCAGACTGACCAACATGGTGAAACCCTGTCTCTACTAAAAATACAAAAGTTAGCCAGGGGTGGTTGCATGTGTCTATAATCTCAGCTACTTGGGAGGCTGAGGCAGGAGACTCACTTGAATCACGGAAGCAGAGGTTGCAGTGAGTTGAAATCACGCCACTACACTCTAGCCAGGGCGACAGAGCAAGACTCTTTCTCAAAATAAATATATTTTTTAAATAAGTACTTTACTAACAACAGACTTACAAAATTTGAGTAAATAAAACTCAAGGAATGGGGCACATTTTTATTTTAGCAGAATTAACTTGCTTCTATAAATGAGTGAATTGGAGGCAGAGTGTTATAAATTGTGTAACCACCAGATGTCAGTATTGTCACAAATTAAACCGCAATGACGGCTTTCTGAAACGAAAAAGCCATAGTCAATAACTCTCTTTAAGTATTCAGGGCAGCTAAACAATTTGATTCATAGTAAATAACATATTTACGTGTAGTATTCAATTAAAGAGTCAAAAATCTTGTATTAGAGAATCTCCTTCTTTGGAACTTTTAATATCGTTCTATATGACTGTGGCAGGTGACTCATTAAGAATACAATCCTGTTTAACTTCTGCTTGGTACCCTCCTGTTTTGTGCCATGTTTACTTAGCTTTTGAGTGGAAACCTTTGTGATGTTTTATTTGATCGGTTCATGGAATGCGCAAATTCTATTTCAGTTAAAACTGATTCACGTAAACCACTAAAAATGCTACTTTGTTTATACCTTATAAAAATAAAACAATAATAAGTCTATTCCTAGCTTGACAAATTAGCTTTGTTCAATATTTTTGTTATGTTGCTGAAATAAGTTCAGCTCTAGGAAAATAATATGCAATTCTATGTGTCATAAATTAAGATCAAGTTTAGGATTAAGTTTCCAAATTTTGAACAGACTCCCTTAATCCCACACTGTTTAAGATAATATTTCTTGATCTATTCACAAAAGGGTGATTGAAGTACTTCTCTCCACCACAAAATGAATTGTTTGTACACTATTTAAATCTTAGATTATTCTTTCAAATTTTCATAAACAAATTTTAAATACTACATTTGAATGCCACAACAAAATTGTCAAAATTACATTTTGCCAAGGAAATATTTACTATTAGGAAAAATCAAATTCCAACTACAATAAGAAACAATGTATGCATTGGTAATATTGCAATCTTTTCTTTACATATCTAGTACCAACCTGGTTTACCCGACTTTAAGACAACTTATGAAAAGGACCCCTTTGGATTAAAATTTAAGTCACAACTCTTAACTACAGGTAAGCTGTTATGATGTTATGAATATTGCAAAAAAATAAACTCTCTGCATTATATATTAGTAGTAGTAATTGCAAAAGCTTTTAACTAAACAGGTGGATTTTATTATCATCTTTAATAATATGGTAAATTTTTAAATGCTTTTTTAATTATTTGCAACAATACATTTACTTTGCTACTACAACTGTTAATATATTATTAAAGATTATTTTTGTGACTCAATGTATCATGTATAGAGAACAGACTGTAATGCTTAAGAGAATAAACTCTGGAGCCACGCTGTGCAACTCTGAATCTTGGCTTTACTGCCCCAAATCACCTAAATTGTCTATCTATTGGTTTCCCCATCTAGAGATGCAGATGATAACAACTGTATCTACATCGTAGAATTACTGTGAGCATTAAATCTGCTAAGGGCACTTAGTAATGTATTAAAAAGCACATGGAAATCACATACACACATGCATGCTATTATTACTGTTATGGTGCCATTTGTTAAATGTTAATTAAGAGTTAATTTAATGCTCAGTAATTATTCACTGTTTCTTATTTGGATTAAGATGGTTAATATCTGAATACTATATTTGTATATTATAATTATATATAAATTAAAACAAAATGTTAACAGTGATTGTCTCTAGTGAGTTCACAGTAACAATTTATTGCCTCTTTTTCAAAATGAGGAGCAAATAATTTTATATCTGTAAAACTACGATAATTTATTTTAAAATAATGTACAAATTTTAGCATGTGTTATACTTACACAAGTGTCATCTAGGTGTGTAATTAAAATGGAACACGTCAACTTTCCTGGTATATGCTATGTGTAACTCATTTTGGTAGAAAATGCCAAAGATACTTTATAAGGCCCTCAAGCTCAAAAATATTTTAAGTAAAACCTAAGGTAGAATGTAAATGTGAAATATACCATCCAAAAGGAGATACTTTAGAAAGAGGCATCCAGAGAAGTAAATGATGGGATTGGAAGTGGAGTTTGAAGAAAGACAAAATTAATTCCAACAGAACTGGCAGAAAAAATAAGAAAAGGTTTTTTTAGATTTATATCTATAAATTATTCAGCAACTTACCACTTCTGGTTCCGTCCTGATCTCCAAAAGTGATCCTATGTCTGAGAGACATCATGAAGAAAGACATGTGTCATTGCTAAGCTTTACATTTGTCTTTATATCTCTAGTACATGGATGCCATTTACTGAAAGATGATAAACAAAAGAACACTACAGAAAAATTCATCACTCACAAGGGTCATGAATGCACCTGGGATTCAAAACTAATTCTGACAAAAGCCCCATGGCCTGTGAGATCTGCTTCATATACAGTGAGTATACATTGTAGGGTATACATGTAAGATATACATTGGTTTGGCCTGGGAAAGCAGGACATCTCGAAGCTTGGAGGCTTCCAGCACGTAAGTACATTTGATGCAGGGTGGACAAGCCCAAAAACTGGGACATAGGCTGGGAAGGTTCGTGGGTTCATACAAGAAAGAATTCAAAGGCAGGCCTGTGGTGTTAGACAGCATCTTTTATTGAAGCAGCAGTGTGCAGCAGCAGCAGAGGTAATGCTCCTTGTGAAGCAGGGATACCCCATAGGCAGAATCTCCATGTAGCAGCTCAGGAACACTTCTGCAGTCATATACCCACTTTCAATTACATGCAAATTAAGGGTGGGTTATCCAGAAATTCCTAGAAAAGTGGTGATACCTTCCGGATGCTGCCACGTCAATGGTCATGACACTGGTGGGGCTGTCTGGTGGAGAGATGCTTTCAATGCCTCTTCCCTGTTTCAACCAGTCTTCCATCTGGTCTGGAGCTGAGTAGCACCTCCAACAACAGATTCAAAGATTCTCCGATTGGCAATTGGTTGAAAGAGTTCACTTTGGCTATAGGGGTTAAGTAAGCTTGAGTTAAGGTAAAGCATGGGGATTGTGGAAGCCAAGGTTCTTGTCATGAAGTCGAAGACTCCAGGTAGCTGGCTTCAGAGACAATAGATGTGAAGGTCTTATCAGACCTTAAAAGATAGGAGACTTTCTGCAAAAGAGCGACAGCTTTGCAGGGCCGTTTTGAAACACGCCAAAAAATAGTACATTTGGGGGTAATATACTTTTATTTCCTTCAGGGCCTGTGATGCTACCGGAGAGTCAGGTTGAAATGGGTATCTTATTGCTGCAAAGAGCTGTTTGTCTGTTTTGTCAGTCTTAAGGTCTCTTTTTTAATGTTAATGCTGGTGAGTTGCGCCTGAATTCCAAAGGGAGGAGGGTAGAATGAGGCTTGTCCCACCTTTTCTTCCCTTCAGAGCCTGAACTGTCTTTTCAGGTTTCTTTGTGTCCCCTCACTCATGAAGGGGGGCCATTCATTTGGTTGGGGGGTGGAAGGCTTAGAGTTTTATTTTTGCTTAATGAAAGCTTAAATATTGTAAGAAATTTTTCCCAAATTTCCTCTTATGTCATTGGGAATCACCGGAAGTTCAGTGAATGACACTCACATGAGAAGGCCTGAAAAGTCAGCTCCACGATACAGTCATAAAAAAAATGTTGGTGCACGTACTTTTACCCTGGCTGAAATTCTGCCCTAGTCACATAAGGATGATTTGTAAGCCCTTTATGTCTAAGCAGAACAAGATGTGAATCTGGATTACAGATACGTTTTTAAAGCAAAGCTTATTAAATAGCAAATTTTTAAAAATAAGCAATTAAAGTTAATACTTGTCTGTCTGCTTTTACTCACTTCCTTTGTACCAACTTCCTTCAGAGACACAGAAGGCAGCGTGATGCATACAGTGCATTTATGGATCGTGTGGAAGAAAAGTTTACAAAGATATGCAAGAGCAGGTGGGCAAAAAAATTAGGGTTTATTGTTAAACACTTTTATTAACTCTTTAACATTACTACTCAATTTCTGGTGAGTTTTAATAAAACATATTTTATCATATAAATGCTCTACCATAGGAACTATAGGTGAAGTAGTTGCATGTCGCTTAACTGTTTTAAGTGGAGCCTAAAAGAATCCAGTCCCTTTATCAAATCATTATTATTTGAGAATTTCATTGCAACCTGTTTTCAAGGTGCATAATCACCTCTCACAGCTCTCTTTATTCACATGTCAATGTCATCTCTGAGAACTGGGGAGGTGGGTAGATTAATGTTGTAGATAGAGTTTGGGCTTTGAGTTTGATGAAATGAGTTCAAATTAAGAGTAATCCCCCTACAATTTGTGATCTTGGATTATTTGCTTAAATTTTCTGAGCCTATTTTCTCAGGTTTTTGGAGAATTAAATAAGATGACATATATAAACTGCTAGCACAGTCCCTCATATCTTCTTGATTCAATTATTAGTATTATTGTAAATGATAATATAGAGGTATGGCCTTGCATGACCATAGAAAAGTAACATATTGCCTGTGGCTCAGTTTTCTCATCTGTAGAATGAGAGTAATAATAGTACCAACTCTGTAGAGTTACTAGTGAATGACTGCATTATCTGGGGAATTACCCGCAGTTTGTTGTCTCATGCTGAGAAAGAATTCAGGACACGGACACATGTGGGTGGATTAAGGAGCAGAAAGTGTAATAGAGAGACAAAAGGAGAGAGGAGAGCAGCTCCTTGCCAGAGAGAAAGAGAAATGTCAGAAAGAGGAAGGCAGGCCTACTGCAGCAGATTTTATAGGCAGGCTGAAGGAGGCAGTGTCTGATTTACATAGGGCCCACAGATTGGTTTAATCAGATGTCACATTTACATAGCATTCAGGAAGGCTGGCCACCCCACCCTAACCTTATTATGCAAATAGCCTTTCCACTTGACCATCACCACCTTCACTGCTCTTTGCTATACCTGTGGCTGGTGAAGGGAAGGGAAGAGGGAGCCCCCATTTTGAAGATGCTTAGTCTCAGGCAGTTATTTTCTACCAGCATTTGCTGGTGCCAGCGTCGAGCTTGCTTGTCTGTGTCTGCAGCTGCTTTTTGTTAGAAAATGATTTGAGGCTGCTTTTCATTAAAAAGAAAAACCTTACCCTATCTTCCTATTTTCCTCTTAACTCCTGTATCACTATAGTCAAAGTTTGTATTTGTGAAACACTTGGAACATGGCACGTGACACTTAGTAATTGCTACCTAAATATTTTATGAACAACAGTTCAAAACCATGCATTTTTTGTGTACAAAATAAAATATATAAAATGTCTAAGGACTAATGAAGTCAAGAGTTTTATGAAAGATGAGAAAGAGAGGCTACTCAGTAAGATTAGTCTTTGAATTTGTATGAAGGACTACGCAGAGTGAACAGTCGGCAGATAGCTATCTGCAAGAGGACCACATGATCAATGAAAAAGGAGTAGATAGGTGGCCGGAAAGCTGTCTCCACATGGGCAAGAATTTGCTTTAAGTGGTGGGTATGAAGCCATCCTACTAATGATTTGGGATGTAGACTTGTTCTTACAAAGATTACAAAACGGTTGTCTTTAAATGCAAATATTCTGCCTTTTGGACATAAAATTCTTGATTCGTGTAGCGTAGTGGGAGCTTCTCCTATATAGATGGTGTACTAGGGCTTAGTAATTGGTGGCTCAACATAGAAGAAAGTGGCATGGTGGTCCATCACCAAAAGTTTCTTTTCTTAAAGTTGTTTTTTTTTTTTACTTTTTTGAGACGGAGTCTCGCTCTGTCACCCAGGCTGGAGTGCAGTGGTATGATCTCGGCTCACTGCAACCTCTGCCTCCAAGATTCAAGCGATTCTCCAGGCTCAGCCTCCCGCATAGCTAGGATTACAGGTACCCACCACCACACCTGCATAATTTTTCTATTTTTAGTAGAGACAGGGCATCGCCATGTTTGCCAGGCTGGTCTCAAACTCCGGATCTCAGGTGATCAACCCACCTCGGCCTTACAAAGTCCTGGGATTACTGGCATGAGCCACAGCACCCAGTCACTAAAAGTTTCTTAAAGTGGTTACAGAAAATCATAGATCACTACTGCTGCCTGTAGCACTATGAATTCATGGCCTCTATCTTCTTCGAAAACTTCAACCTTCATAGGTGTCACTAAGAAGCATATTTCAAAAGCAAATCTACGTCAACATTTCACAGGCTTCTCACAATAGAAATATTTTCATCTGAAGTCATAGTTCCTCTTATTTTTCCATTTAAAAAAAAATCTATTTAATGTATTTAGCAAACAAATTCCCATGAAGGTTTAAATCAAATGGCTTTATTTTTCTCAAATCATGAATTTTAAATATGCTGTGTTGGATCTCCCTCCTCTCAGCTTGAGAACAACTTTGGCAGAGCCTATAGATTTTCAACACTTCATTTGTACTAGCCGTCATTTCTATAATTTAAACTCACATTCAACTATGAAAAAGTTATGTAAGTCAATTTAAAAATTATCTGTAATTTAAGACATGTTCAGTCATCAAAATTCAGGATAAGAAATAAATATGACTTCTATTTCACACAGTGCATAAAGAAATAAATTCACGTGGATTATAGATGTAAATGTGAAAGGAAAAATAATGACATTTCTGGAATACATTTAGAGAATTAAATGATATCTTTAAAAGAACCACAAAAGCACTATCTGTTAAGAAAAAATTATTGAATGTTCTACTTGAACATTCAAACTACAAACTTCCATTGAAAGACATCCTTAGGAGAGTGAAAAGGCAGACAGAGAAAATATATGCTACTCATGTAAGCAAGAAAATGGTTTGTATTAATGATACATGAAGAGCTCATGCAGATAAGAAATAGGAATATAATCTAATAGAAAATAATAGGAGGCCAGGCACAGTGGCTCACTTCTGTAATTTCAACACTGGTAGGCCAACGTGGGAGGAACTCTTGAGGCCAGGAGTTTGAGACCAGCATGGACAACATTGGGAAACCCTATCTCTACAAAAACATTTAAAAATTAGCCAGGTGTGGTGGTACACACCTGTGGTCCCAGCTACTTGAGAGGCTGGAACAGGAGATTTACTTGACCCAGAAAGGTGAGGCTGTAGTGTTTCTCCCACTGCATTCCAGCCTGGGTGACAGAGCAAGACCCTGTCTCAAAGAAAGGGAGGGAGGAAGGGAGTAAGGGAAGGAAAGAAGAAGGAAGGAAACAGGGATTTCACACAAGAAAATCTCTAAATGACAAAAGATGAAAATGGGTTCATAAGTAATCAAAGAAATATGCAGTAAGATGCACAATGGAATGCTGTGGCACAGCCACCAAAATAGCTAAAATAAAAAGATAGACAACCAGAAGCATAGGATTATTCACTCGTTTTCATGCTGCTGATTAAGACATACCTGAGACTGGGCAATTTATAAAAGAAAGAGGTTTATTGGACTTACAGTTCCACATGGCTTGGGAGACCTCATAATCATGGCAGAAGGCAAGGAGGAGTAAATCATATCTTACGTGGAAGGCAGCAGGCAAAAAAAGAACTTGTGCAGGGAAACTCTTGTTTCTAAAAACCCTCAGATCTCATGAGACCTATTCCCTATCAGTAGAAAAGCATGGAAAAGACCTGTCTCTATGATTCAATTACCTGCCACTGGGTCCCTCCCACAACATGTGGGAATTCAGGATGAGATTTGGGTGGTGGCACAGCCAAACCATATCATTCCACCTCTGGACCCTCCCAAATCCCATGTCCTCACATTTCAAAACCAATCATGCCTTCCCAACACTCCCCCAAAGTTTTAACCCATTTCAGCACTATCTCAAAAGTCCGCAGTCCAACTTCTCATCTGAAATAAAGCAAGTCCCTTCTGCCTATGAGTCTGTGAATTCAAATGCAAGTTAGTTATTTCCTAGATACAGTGGGGTACAGGCATTGGGTTAATACAACAGTTAAATGGGAGAAATTGGCCAAAACAAGGGGCCACAGGCCCCATGCAAGTCTGAAATCCAGCACAGCAGTCACACCTTAAAGCTTCAAAATGATCTCCTTTGTCTCCATGTCTCACATACCAGTCAGACTGATGCAAGAAGTGGGTTCCCACGGACTTGAGTAGTCCTGCCCCTGTGGCTGTGCAGTGTACAGCCTCCCTCCCAGCTACCCTCATGGGCTGGTGTGAAGTGTCTGTGACTTTTCCAGGTGCACAGTGCAAACTGACAGTGAATCTACCATTCTATCGTCTGGAGGACAGTGATCCTCTCCTCATAGCTCCAATAGGTGGTGCCCCAGTAGGGACTCTGTGTGAGAGCTCCTACTCCACATTTCCCTTCTACACTGCCCTAGCAGAGGTTTTCCATGAGGACCCTATCCGTACAGCAAACCTCTGCTTGGGCATCCAGATGTTTCCCCACATCTTCTGAAATCTAGCCAGAGGTTCCCAAACCTCAATTCTTGACTTCTGTGCATTCACAGACTCAACACCATGTGGAACCTGCCATGGCTTAAGGCTTGCACCCTCTGAAGCCATGGTCCAAGCTCTACATTGGCCCCTTTCAGCCAAGGCTGGAGCAGCAGGGACATGGGGCACCAAGTCCCTAGGCTGTACACAGCACAGGGAACCTAGGCCTGGCCCACAAAACAATTTTTTCCTCCTAGGACGCTGGGCCTGTGATGGGAGGGGCTACCACAAAGGTCTCAGACACCCTGGAGACATTTCCCTCTTTGTCTTGGGGCTTAACATTCAGCTCATCATTACTTATGCAAATTTCTGCAGTAGCTTGAATTCCTCTTTACAAAATGGGATTTTCTTTTCTATTGCAGTGTCAGGCTGCAAATTTTCTGAATTTTTATGTTCTGTGTCCCTTATAAAACTGAATGCCTTTAACAGCACCCGAGTCAACTCTTAAATACTGGGTTGCTTAGAAATTTCTTCTCCCAAATACCCTAAATTATCTCTCTCAAGTTCAAAATTCCACAAATCTCTCAGGCAGGGGCAAAATGCTGCCAGTCTCTTTGCTAAAACATGACAAGAGTCACTTTTACTCCAGTTTTCAACAAGTTCCTCATTTTCATCTGAGATCACCTCAGATGAAAATTATTGTCCATATCACTATCAGCATACTGGTCAAAGCTATTCCACCAGTCTCTAGGAAATTCCAAACTTTCGCACATCTTCCTATCTTCTTCTGAGCCCTCCAAACTGTTTCAACCCCTGCCTGTTACCCAGTTCCACAGTTGCTTCCACATTTTCAGGTATCTGTTCAGAAGTGCCCCACTCTACTGGTACCAATTTACTGGATTAGTTCTTTTTCATGCTGGTGATAAAGACATACCCAATACTGGACAATTTACAAAAGAAAGAGGTTTATTGGACTTACAGTACCACATGGCTGGGGAGGCCTCACAATCATGGTGGATGATGAAAGGCATATCTCACATGGCAGCAGACAAGAGAAGAGAGCTTTTGCAGGCAAACTCCCACTTTTAAAGTCATCAGCTCTCATGAGACTCATTCACTATTACCAAGGCAGCACAGGAAAGACCTGCCCCCATAATTCAATCACCTCTTACTGGGTTTCTCCCATGACACATGGGAATTGTAGAAGTTACAATTCAAGATGAGATTTGGGTGGAGATACAACCAAACCATATCTATAGGCAAGGGTGTGGAGCAATTAGAACTCCTATACACTGCTTGAGTGAGGAGAATTGGGCAAGTACTTTGAAAAATATTTTGCAATATATTCTAAAGTTGAATGTATGCACACATACAATTTATGACACAAAATTTCATTCTAAATGCTGTAAAATTAACTGATACATATATTTGTATGCACTAAAAGATATACATAAGAATGCTTATAGCAGAATTCTCTGTGATAACCTGTATAGACAGGGCCAATGCCAATAAATAACAGAACGGATACATAAAGTGTGGCATATTTACACAGTAGATTATTCAGCCAAGAAAATGAACAAAATGTTGCCATATGCAAACAATAGGTATGAGTCTCACAAACATACCAAGGAGTTTTTTAATACACACACACACGCACACACACATATCTGTATATGCTGTATTATTATTCCGTTTATGAAAAGGAAAACTCTTATCCATGTGTAAGAAATCAGGAAATTGGCCTCCTCTGGTTTGAAGGGAAGGAGTACAATAACCTTCTGGGTCCTGGAAATGTAATATTTTCTGATCTTGATGTTGGTTACATAGATACATTCACTTTGTGATACTCCATAGAAATATTTATTTAATATCTGTGTACATTCCACATGTTTGTAAAACTTTAATAATATTTTTAATTGGGAGATTCTTTGTAATTGCTGTAAATTTCAAAAATAAAGCAAGCCTCATTCATTCTAAAGTAACACTCTAATCTCACATCCAATTCAAAATTTCTTTGCTATTTTCAACAAAACCCTGCCCTGTAGGATCGGGGGAAGAGAACGTTGTCTCTTGTTTCTCTCTTTCTGTACCTTGTCTCAATCACACTCCACTGCTTATTGATATGCCTTTTATCTCCAAGGTGTTGGTGTCCACAGGAGAAATGGAAGAAACAAGGGCAAAAAGCTCAGGTAAGAGAGACTACTGTAATCGGCTATGACATTCTCTGTGTGGCTGATGTCCAAATTGTGACTGGCTTGTGGAGTACATTTTTGCAATTATTCTCTGTCCTAGACAGAGGCCTCATTCAGCACGGTCCTCTGAGAATCAACGTCCAGCAACTTGCCCTAAGTCCCTCCCTCAGCCCACTACCTCTTACAGGTCTGATAAGAGACATCTTATCATTGGTGAGATTACTCACAAGACAACTGGAGCTCATCTATTTTATTAATTCATGGTGTTTACAAAATCCTCTATATAGCTCACCAAATGGTGCGAGTACAGAAGACCCCCATTTTCCTTTCTCCTTTCCTTCACATTGTGAGCTACTCATTTTTTCATCTGTAGATACAAAGTAGGCAGCATGCTCTATGATCAAATGCACATCTGTAAAACCTCTTGGGGACATATATGAAATCGCTCCTCTACCAGGAGCTCCTGAACCACCTTGTACTAAGGGGCCCCACATGTGGCCCCTACAGTTCTGTGCTCAGCAAGCATTCATCTAGAGCAAGCCTGCTGGTTTCCTCCTCTCATATGTACCCTCAGTCTTCATAAATGATAATCCTGAGCATCCATGAATTGGCTTTGCAGGGATTATCTTTTGTTTTTTTCTCATAGAAATCGGAAATGGGTATTCCTCAGGGTTTTCCCCCAAGGGTAATGATGCCTACTTTAAAAACAAGGCCTTCAGATGTTTGATTGTTGAATTCCTTAATTTGGATGGAACAGAGCATGTGAGTAGGTGGTCTGTCCTATTCACCTTTTAAAGAGCCCCATAGGGATAGGACTTCTAGCAGTTTCTCTATGTTGTTACCAAAACACTGGGGGTTTAGTCTAGGTCCTGCTGCTCAACACACAGAAAGCCAATTACTGAGACAATGAGTATTGCCAAGAAAGAAGGTTTTAATCAGGTGCTGCAGCCAAGATGATGACAGCTCAGTCTCAAATTCATCTCTGTGGCCCAACTAAACCTATGGGTTTACATAGCAGGGAAGAACCGTAGCAATATGTAAGAAAACAAGAACTAGGGAGGGGCAAGGATGCAACTATGATGAATGAGGGCTCCAGGCTTCTCATTGTCAGGATGTCATGATCTGCTGAGTTTCACTTCTTAGATACTTTTTTAAGAGGCATGAAGGTCATTTCCTGAGAAAGGAACTCAAATAAAACAAATGTAAGCTTCAAGCTTGAAGACCAGAAAGGTTAATTTCTGTGTTTATCAAAAAGAAGTTTATGGGATTATTGGGTTGGTTTCAATGGACCATAGGAGTACCTGTCTCCTAGTGTTAGCTTTGAGGCTTCTCCCCCATTTCAAGGCAACAGAAAACACATCCCATTTCCACATCCTTTAAAAACTTGCAGTCCTTCCCTAAAGGAGCTCCTACCTCCTCTCACCTAAGTGAGAAGCCTCATTGTAATGCTTCCCTGCACTATTCTACCTTATTGGTGCTAACGGAGAAGGAAAAGTTGAATTATGTAACATAGGATGTATTTAGAAGCCCTTATTTTTGCAGCATTTAATTGGCATTTATACATCAAACTCAGCAATGTGCAATCATTTTGGTAGGTATAACCTTACTCAGTTGTCTTCAGACCATGCGATGTTTAGTCGGGTGTTATAATTATTGTTATTGTAGATAATTATTGCTATTGTTATAATTTTATAAGCTGGGAAACTGAAATTTTCACTGGAATTTAATGTTAACATCACTTATTCAAGATGGTGCTCCACAACAGCTTGTACTTGCCCACAGTTGCATGTGCATACTTTCTGATAAATACAAAAAATGAATTTGACTGTTTGGCCAACAAAATATAGTTCTACTTCCACATCATAGTTGTAGTCATGTGCAACCATTCTTTTTTGTTATTGTGCCTTTATAAGCTTGGTTTTAGTTATTTCTATAGTGAATAAGAGGATTAAGCAAATGACATCTAGCATTTGCAGCCAACTTTCTGTTCCCAGGAGTGACCTATCAAGTAAGTCACCCTTTATAGAAGTTGATTCAGTGAGTTCTGCTCACACATTTTTCTTTTGTTCATTTAAATAGCTGATGGACCAAACCAGCATAGGGCTTCCTGAACTCTGACCTGAATGTTCATCTTCCATGCATTTCCCAGTGAGGAATGAATTTTGGCACCTTCCTGGATTCTGCGGAAATCTACACTCTCCCAGAGGCATGAGAAAATGCTAAAACAACAAATGAAAGTTGCATAATTTGAAATGCCCTTGTTACAACATGGATCAGAATCCAATCATCAGGCTTTGGATTTAGTCTGTGAATGTTAGATCTATGAATGCTGATAATGTTGTGCTTTCTGTTAATACCCCAGCTTCGAGATATGCCCCAGTATCAGGTAAAGCTAACATGAGATGAATGAACAACATTATGCTTACTAATTTTGACCACCATGTTTCTCTAAGGCCAGAGATTGCAACTCTTTGCATCCTTCATAGAAATAAGAATTATCTGGACGTAGCATATATTCCACTAAAGGATGACTGTTATGCTAGGTGGGGAAGTAACAGTTAAAAATCAAAGATTTTTACTCAAAAAAATAGAGAATAAGATAGCAACCAGATCTGAAGTCATTCAAATATAAATATGGCACTTTCTCAGGAGATGTCATCCAAAGACAAAAAAAATAGGCAAGTTTAATTCATGACACAGTGAAGTTCTTCTACAGTTTAAATTGTTCCTAGAAATATATTTTATTTCAAGAATCACAGGATGCCAGATGGTTAGTGATAGTGTTTATTTCTGGAAAAAAAGAAGAGTATATGTATGACCTTTGTGTTCATATATGCACAGTGGCATAGGCTGAAACAATCAACATTTACTTAGTATACTTATGGTATATTGAAATCAATATTTGGATCTTCATTTTTCAGTTTTTTCAGTACATTTTATGACACTTATCTGAGACACACAAGTATATCTAGAGACAAGATCTCTAACTAACAGAAATAATAAATGTCCTTCTTAAAGATCATCAGGCTTGGAGAATTTATAGTTCCAACTAGAGGGAAAGGTCTCTCTTTTCACATGTTAAAACAATTTTCTAAATTTTTGTTTAAATATTTTCAAGGAAAGAAAACAAATGACTTGAAATTTCTTCTTTGTTTCTGATCAAAATTTGATGATTATAATTTCAAATTAATAAAAGGGGAAGGTAGGATTTAATGCTGCTGCCAGTTTTATCAAATGGATTATCCTATCACTTTTCCAGTTTCACTATGAAAACTATTGAAGTAAAGACAAGTAAGTATTTAATACCTCTGTTTACATAAGCAACATTAAGTGGAAAAATGAGGCAATGAAATTAAATCATTTCCCAAAGGATGTTTTGCATAATTTAAGTTCCCTGAAATTTGAATGTGTAATCCATGAAAAGAAATGTGCTCTTTAGAAAAAGAAGTGCAGCAAATACTGGATTAAATAAATCAGATACCTGAATTTACTCAGGATATGTGAGTAGAAAGGTAGAAGTGCCCCAGGACTTAGTCCTTGGCCTGATCTCTTTCCTATCTGTATACACTCTCTTGGTAATCTCATCCTTTTATTTATTTATTTATTTATTTTTTAGAGACAGGATCTTGCTTTCTTGCCTAGGCTGGAATGCAGTGACACAGTCATGGCCCACTGTAATCTTAAACTCCTGGTTTTGATTCTCCCACCTCAGCCTCCTAATGTCATTAATTCTTATTGCTTTAAATGTCATCTTCACACCCAAGACTTCCTAATATGTATACCCAGCTCTGAAATCTCTTCCAAACTCCAGACTTAGATGCTTATCTAGGGCAACCTACTTGACATCTCCTCATGATCTCTTATTAGACATCCTCTCAAACTCACCAGATCCAAAATTTAACTGTGATATTATTTTCCAATCCCTGCACAGTCTTGTTTATCTCAGCTAATAGTAATTCCATTTTTACACTTGCTAAGGCGAAAAATAAAAATAAAATGGAGATATCCTTTTTTTCATTTTTTATCTCACACTCTTTGAGCTGTTATACCTTGAACCCAAGTTTCCACTGCCTTTAGTAAATACATTGGCCCAAACCCTGTCATCTCTTGCTTTAATTATTATAATAGCTTCCTATCTACAGGTCCCCTGGAGGCAACACCCAACTCAGTCTATCCTCAACACAACAGCAGAGTTGTCTGTCTGACTTTTTAAAGTGCAATTTTTATCATATTATTCTTCTACTTAGAACCCTCCAATGTCTTTACAACTTAAGCCAAAGTTCTTCCAATGTCCTTCATTATGTAGTCCTGGTTATTTCTCTGTGCTCATCTCCAACTACCTTTCTCCAATCACTGGGCTCCTCCAACTAATAGAGAAACTTCATGAAGGAAGGGATTCCGTCATGTATTCACTGCTGTGTCCCATTGCCAAGTAGAGTAGCTGACGTACACAAGTAGATGCTCCTATGTAGTTATCAATGAATTACTTCATTCAAATAGTCTGAGAGTTGTATAAAGTATAGATGACTTAGTTATTGATTCTCACTCTGGGGAGCCCACAGAAATCAGTCATCCACTAGCAGTTGAAGAGAACTAAGTTTGATTTGTAGGTAAGAACTTTTATTTATAAATTAATACCTCTGTGGAGTCATTTGCTTTTCCACTGTTTTGCATCTGTCAGGAATGCTAAAATTTTAAGATTCTCGTTCATTGCACTTAAAGTGGAAATACTACCCCATGAGGTAAAAAATGAAACTTTTAGGGAAATGCTTGCACTTAAATTATTGGTAAGTCTATGTCTTTTCATTAGAGCCAGGCAAATATTGGCTTAACTTCAAGGCTTGCTGAGAACATTAATGAATAGCTGCTCAAATCAGCATGAAATAAATAGCCTACATTAACATAAAACTATGATATCTATGCTCACATCCTTGCAAACAATAGATAATAGCAATCTATAAATGCCTGGTTATATTTATTTTTGTGTACTGTTTGTGAATTCTGGATTACAAAGTGACTTTCAGAACAATATTAGATTATGCCATAGCTGAATTTTAAGGAAAATATCATGCTGTTAGTTTACAGAAGAAGGGCAGTAAAGGCCAAGCTACATGTTTGTAATATATCAAGGACTTGGGTGCATCAAAGTATAATTTTCGAAAAGTCAGACAATAACTTGTATGTATATTATTAGTTGAAAATGAAATCTTTCAAGTCTTCTAAAATATCTCTTAAACTGGTTGCAGTGGCTTATGCCTGTAATTCCAGCACTTTAGGAGGCTGAGACAGGTAGATCACTTGAGGTCAGAAGTTCAACACCAGCCTGGCTAACACAGTGAAACCCTGTCTCTACTTAAAAATACAAAAATCAGTGGGGCATAGTGGCCGGCACCTCTAATCCCAGCTACTCAGGAGGCCGAGGAAGAGAACTGCTTGACCCCAGGAGGCGGAGGTTGCAGTGAGCCAAGATCACACCACTGCACTCCAGCCTGGGCAACAGAGTGAGACTCTGTCTCAATTAAAAAAAAAAACCTATTAAATCACTACACTGAACATATAGCAAAGATTTATAACTCTTTACCAAGGGACTCAAGGAGATGAGAAAGGTGGATAAAAGACCATTTTGAAATTCTGGATATTTGTACACGTGTTTAAAAAATATATTTGTGGGCTTTCTAGCTTATTTACAAAGCTGCTTATCTTTTAGGACAATAAAACCATAATCCATAGAATTATCCTTTCCACCAGAGAGAAATCATTTGCCTTCCTACCGAAATGAAATCTACCACATAACATGTAATTTTACAGAGTCAGGACCTTAGTTAATGATAAATAATGAGTCATACAGAGCTGCATTCCTTTAAACCAATACTCCTTGAATTTTCAATAATCAAACTGATAGCATTATCTGGGCAAAGTAAGAAAAAAAATAAAGTCTTATACACAGTTTTTTAGGAGTATAAAGTAGTATGATATACTTGGGGAATACTTCGGGAAAATCTATTAAAATTTAAAATATAAATATAATATGACCCATCACTTTCATTTCCAGGAATCTGTTCTTCAGAAAGAATGATACTCATATGCTAGGTAACATATAGAAACCTGTATCTTTAAGTATTATTGTTCAACAAAAATCCTGGAGAGAAAGCTAAATATACACCAATGTAACAATGTATATCTATACAATATAATAGAAGACAGTAAATTTTTAATGAGATAAATCTATGTATGCTTTCTTGAAAATGTGGTTCATGACAAGTAAAAACTTAAGATAAAAGAAAAATGCACACTATTTTGGTGCTATACATGTATGCATACTTATACATATGTACATTCATACAGGCCTATGTGTAAATATATATACATGCATGCATATATATGTGCATGCATGCACACACACTTTTTAGTCTGTATATATGTTTATAAAATAATAATAGCTAATATTTACTATGTCTTTACCTTGTGCTAGGCACTATCCTCCACACTTTACACGAATTGATTCAATCCTCAGAATCATCCTATGAGCTAGAGATCAGTATTCTCCCTTTGTAAAAGCAACTTGCTCAAGTCACACAGTTGGTAATAGACCTGGAATTTATTTCATACAGTTTGTCTCAAGAGCCTGCACCTCTTAAACTCTCTATTGAAAGTCCTCTAAACAGGATCAGCTTGAAAGCAAAAGCAGATCCCAGAGCCTGGTTAGCGTTGTCAAACTCTTAACATCCCAAGGATCTTATTCTTTCCTCTAAGTCATGTATGAGCGTTTTGAGGGTTCTTGTTGCCTTTTTCAAGGCTCAGGTTCCTTTTGCTCTCTAATTCAGGTCGCCGAATTCTAACTTTGGTCTCTAAATAAATACTTCAATGGAGTAAAATGGAAGTTCTGTGAATTTAAAATATTAAGATTCTATTAGATAAGAAATGCAGCTTTTGGAGAAAATACTGACATTTGATTGACAGAAAAACCTTTCCACTGGAGACACAATAAGACTGATTTAATTCCAGGCTTGCTGAGAATATTAATAACTAAGTTTAAAGCAATGAGGAAAAATGGCCTGCACTTGCATAAAGCTATACAAAAATGGTGAACTAAAGATGAACCTGTTGCACTCTAGTCAAATAATTACATTAGCAATTGGTAAAGGCCAAGTTATAAATTGCTGCTTGTATTTCCCTTTGTAATATTTTTGAGCAAGTGAAAATTTTGAGCAAGTTGTGAAAAAGTGACTATTTAAAAAATTAAATGATATTATTGTCAGTGTTATGTGGAGATTATCAATCCCTTATTTAGAAAAAAAAAAATAGTGTTTTCCAAAGCGAATTTAAACCTGATGCATGTTGAAAACCAAAGGAAGTAGTTTTAAAAAACTAAGTATATTTTAGTAGATTTCAGGATAACTTTCAGAATCCTTCAGCTGTGTAGCTATATGCTGCATTTTTGCCTTTTTCTACACAGCAAATAATTTTCTAAAACTTGTTTTCGAAGCAATTATTGTACCAAACATATTCATTGCTATATATTTTAAATTAAATGTGAATGCTGTCCCAGAGCAAATAATAACTAGTACCTATTGAGCATATTTTATGTGTTCTAGTTATTTATGTACATTGTATGCACAATCCAGTTGAATCTTTACAACAGTGTATGTATGTTTCATATATATGTGTTTAATATAGAGTCATCATCACCATTTTACAGATGGGGAGGTAGAGGAAGTTACTAATTTGCCTAACTTCACACAATTAATAAGTGGAGCATCTGGAAACCAAACCCAGGTAGTTTTTATTTTTTAAATTGCAAAGTCCAGATTCCTAACCACTATACTCAATGTCTCTAGAGTTTAAGCATGTTAATGGCAAGAAACAGGTTTTAAGTGTCTTTTCATCTATAATTTTATAACTGGAAAACTACTATGCTAAATCATAGATCCTAAACTAAGAATCTGACATATTCATTTTTCTACAAACTTTAATACACAAAGTGAAACGTGATTTTTTTTTTAGTTGCAGAATACATTTTCTATGTTTTCTAAGATGGAAGAAAAAACTTAAGCAAAGATAATCACCATATTTTAATTGACTATAGAGAAACATTCCATTTTTTTCACAAGTTGAAACAGAAGTTAAAATATTCAAATTTTAAACAGTTTCCTTTCATTGAGATAGGACTATAAGTATTTAAAATTTTCAATTTCATTAGTAAAACTTTTAAACTGCTCTTAACAGATAAGCAGAGAGCTTTCTGCAGAAAACATTCACTTTTAATTTCATAGTCCCAAAAGGGAAAGTTGAAGGCCAAGCTGAAAATCTGCTTAGATCATTCAAATGACACTGATAAAAATGAACCCCTGAAGATGTTTTTAAGAAGTTCCTCTTCCCTAAAAAAGGGGCAAAGAAGCTAAAAAGTTACATCCTCACAATATAAAGCCTGAATGGCAGAGGCTTACAGAATTTTTTATTCTCCTCAACCTATCAACATTCTCTTTCAGATTTTAGCATTCAGGGTTCAGAGTGTTTACATTATCACGAACTTTCATAATAAATGTGGCAATAAATGCTATGCTACTAATTTTCAAGTAGTGTTTTAATATAGAAAACTCTCCCTAAAAGTACATAATCATTAATTTAAACATTTCAATAAGATGAGCTAGTTTTACATACTAGTCTCCTTTGGGCAATTGTTCTCTGTGCTTTTATAAATTATTTTTTTCCTTCACAAAGTCATTTGACTATATTAGATACTTACTACTTGACAGTTAGTAGTACAATTGCTTGATGAGAGAAAAAGTAACATCTGTAGACAAGATGTGCGCTACACAAACTTGGAGAGGAAGAAAAGTTACAGATGATTATCTCACATAAGGAAAAGCAACTCACCCTTGACAGTTTAATTGTGCAATTGCTTGATGAGAGAAAAAGCAACATCTGTAGACATGATCTGCCCTACACCAACTTGGAGAGGAAGAAGTTACCAATGATTACCTCACATAAGGAAAAGCAACTCATATCTGCCCATTGTTTAGGAAAAGGAATACAAATGTCAAACCTGAACATGGTGGGCCTAGCGGACTGGCGCCTTAAACTCTGACAAATGTAAACGCTAAGAGCTTTATTCATTTCATAAATATTTCAGACGGCGATTATAGCTAAATGATTTTTAAAACCACACAAAACCTAAGTTGATTCTTTTATTAAGAGAAACTCTTTATAATGGAGCCTTTTAAACATAAGCAAAAGTTGATCTAGGAGAACAGTAAGCCTAGAGGCTCATCACTTAATATCAACAATTATCATCAGTCACTTTGGCAATGCTATCTCATCTATCCACCCTCAACTTTCTTCCTGGAATATTTCAAACTAAATTCCAGACATTGTATCATTTTATTCACAAATATTTCATTCTATTGCTAGATGAGAAAAAATACTTTTTATTTTTTTAACTTCTTATTTGAAGGAATATATTCATACACTATAATTTTTCATTGTTATTGTTTGAAAAATTAAATATTGCAATCACTTGATAAAGGCCATAAATGCAAGAGGATAGTAATTAAGACAACTAGAAAAAATAAAACTGAAACGGAACCATTTTCTTTTATTTTTCTGCCTTCTCTTACTTTAAGTACTTACCAAACCGTTTCCTTCTTGCTGCTTCCTTGATTCAAAAGGTAAATATGCTCAGTGTGTCTTATAAGCTTTACAATTGGATACAAAGTAAGACCAAAATAATTCAATATAAAACATATTAGCCTTAACAATAAATTAACTTTTTCTGTGATGTTCAAATGATTTGTGAGGTTTGTAAGGCTACAGGATTTCAGGTCTTAAAAATAAGTATTTTTCTACTTGTTGTTAAACCAGATGGCAATACAATGGTAAATTAATAACAGAGGTTTTACAGTTCATGTGAAACACTTCCTGAGCTAAAGGCTATTCTTTGTGTCATATGAGCTAAAGTAATACACAGGAAGAAGTGGACCTAGAACCGGTACACTAATCTCTAATAATTCTTTATATTATTCTTCAGGCTCCCAAGATTTCTTTAAATCCCTAAGTATTTTGGGGGGATTTTTAAATTTTGTTTTGCTTTGGGATCCTGGATTTTAAGTACACAGAATTGAACTGGCATTACTCCTTGGTTCATGACTGACTTTTATTCTAACAGTGCACCTCCCTTCCTTTATATTTCATTTCGAGATTGTTTCCATTCATTATTGCATCATTCATCCTGTTCCCATATCCACCATGCATCCACTTACATGCAGACAACGTACACTCTTCCATACCATATTCCATGTAGTTCACAGCCATTTGTAAATGCATGCTTCCATAAAATTTGTTTTTGCTAATATGGGTGTGCTCTTAATGGTATAAGTGGTATTGCATTCTGTTTCATTACTATTTTGTTCAACTTTTTTTTGAATTTGTCTACATTGCTATTCCTTCCATGCTGTTTATTGGCTCTGACACTGTATGTTATTTCTCTCATACATATCCATATATCGCATGTCACTTATACATTTACCTATGTCTTACCTCCTAGGTTGCCTTAGACTTATTTGTAAAAACAATATGCTCTGGCAGGGATCATTGTACATGTGTTCTTGTGCATCTGTGAAGAGCGTGTCTAGGGTACAAATGCAAGAGTGGAATTTGGGAATACAAAGTATGTGCTTCCAGTTTTCACTGAATATTGCCAGATTGCTCTCCAAATGACTCTGTCATGTTGGAGTTGCCTCTCTCAATATTGTATGAGGTTTCTCATTTCCCCACATCCTCACCAGCTTTTGATGATGTATACATTTTTAATCTTTCTTATTTTTAACAAACTGATAGCTACAAAATAGTGTAAGAGAAGTAGAGTCATAGTGGTTGTAGTGGTTAGGTGAATGCTAGGTTAGATTCAAATGCTAGGTGTAACGCTTAATACTTGTGTAGCTTTCTGTCCCTGTTTTCTAATCTGTAAAATGAGATAATAATAATACATAGCTCAAAAAGTTGCTATAAGTATCAGAACAGTTATATTTTAAAAGAATTTGGAATAATGCCTGGCCATTGTAAACACTCAAATATTGGCTATGGGTGATTCCTCCAATTAATAGTGAGGACACGAGCACTGAGTACCCTTCATGCTTTACTGGCCATTCACATTTCTTCATATTGGGCGGCATCATCTGGGGCAAATACCTGAGGTTTGTTATCTCATGTCAAGGGAATCAAGGATGCAGGGTCACAAAAAGTGTGTTTTAAGAGGAGGTTTAATAGGCGAAAGAAAAAGAAAATAGTTCTCTTTCCTGCAGAGAGAGAGGGACGCCTGAATGGGTCTTTCAGTTCTGTGGTGAAATACACGGGGTTTTATAGACGAGCTTGAGGAGGTGATGTCTGATTTACATAGGGCCCAAGAGATGGGTTGGACCAGGTGTGCTGTTGGCATAGTACAGGAAGCAGCTGGCCATCCCACCCTAATTTTTTATTATGTAGATAGGGTCTCTACCAGGCTGGAGCCATGTTGCCTGCTTTTTCACTACACACGTGGGGGCAAAGAAAAGGGAAGAGGGAACCTTCATGTTGAATATACCTGGCTTCCAGGTATTCCTTTTCTATTGGCACAGCTGCTGGCACTTACCTATGCAACCTTTTAGCTTGCTTATCTAAGCTTGCAGCTTGATTTTTCAGAATGCTTTTTGTTAGAAAAAATAAAAGATTTGGGCTGCTATTTTCTTTTATTTTCTTTTTTTTGAGATGGAGTCTTGCTCTATCGCCCAAGCTGGAGTGCAGTGGCACGATCTTAGCTCACTGCAACCTCTGCCTCCCAAGTTCAAGTGATTCTGATGCCTCAGCTTCCCGAGTAGCTGGGATTACAGGTGTGTACCACCATGCCTGGCTAATTTTTGTATTTTTAATAGAGATAGGGGTTTCACCATGTTGGTCAGGCTAGTCTCGAACTCCTGTCCTCAGGTGATCCACCTGCCTTGGCCTCCCAAAGTACTAGAATTACAAGTATGAATCACCACATCCGGCCTGAAACTGCTTATTAAAAGGAAAACTTATCGAGGACTCTTACCCTCACTCTCTGCCTAGTTTCTTTCTAGCGCCTGTATCAATATTCAAAATTACTGTTCCATAAGATTTATTGAATTTTTTGGTGCGTTCTTTTGTTTATACGTATATTCTTTATATACTTATTTAATAGAAAATAATTTTATTTATTTATTTATTTATTTACCTTGAGCCGGAGTTTCGCTCTTATTACCCAGGCTGGAGTGCAATGGCACGATCTCGGCTCACCACAACCTCCGCCTCCCGGGTTTAAGCAATTCTCCTGCCTCAGCCTCCCGAGTAGCTGGGACTACAGGCACGTGCCACCATGCCCAGCTAATTTTTGTATTTTTAGTAGAGGCGGGGTTTCACCATGTTGACCAGGATGGTCTCGATCTCTTGACCTAGTGATCCACCCGCCTCGGCCTCTCAAAGTGCTGGGATTATAGGCATGAGCCACCGCGCCTGACCCGAAAATAATTTTAATTTTACACAGTCTATCAGCCAACATTTTACTTTGTCTTTGTTGTCTTATTTTGAATTTACATCTTCAGTTTGATGTAGTCAAAGTTACCCATTGTTCCTTTTGTACTTCATGCTGTTTTGGAATTTAGTTTAAGAAAGCCCTTTCTTCTCTGAGCTCATAAAGGTATTCAATTTTACAGATTTTGGTTCTTTTGAATTTCTATTTTGTTTTATATTACGTTATTCTAATCATTTGATAATCACTATAGTTTCTTGTTAGTTCTCTTTGTCAGTACATTTTCTTAGATTTTTTTATTTACACAATTACCATCTACAAATAATGACTTTTTATTTTTCCTAGTAATTCTTAATATCATGTGTGTCTTTTTCCAGTCTTTGAATTGTCAAAGACTTCTATACCCTGTTGAAATCCCAAAGTGCTGGGATTACAGGCATAAGCCACTGCGCCCAGCCAAAATTATATCTTTACATGATAACACAAAAACATATTTCAGATGAAGTAAACATCTAAGGAAAAAAAACAAAGTTTCAAAATTACTGCAATAGGGTATATGAGAATGTTATTTAACATCACATTAGGAAAGCTTTCCTAAGGATAAAACAAAGAGGGAAAATAGTGTATCTGCAACCCATGTAAGAGGAAAAACTAATATACTTAACACAAAAACTAATACAAAATATGTTCAAATAATATAAGGAATTTCCAGAAGAAATAAAAATAGTAACTAATGTATAGAAAAATGGTAAATTTCACTAATAATCGCAGAAATACGACTTTTATAAATGAGATATAATTTTTACACATTAGACTGGAAATAACTTTTTAATGAAAATTTGTTACAATTTAGTGCTAAGATAAGGGAAAATGGTCATTTTTATGCACTGACCTAGAAAACATAATTTGGTGATATCCTTAAACTTTTAAAAAATGTGCAAATCATTTGGCCTAGAAATTCCACTTTTAGAAATCTATCTTACAGAAATAGTAACATGTATACAAAGAACGATATGTGTGGAAGGCTGTTAATATATTATTTGAATTGATCCATGTAAAGCAACTAAAAGTACCAAAATAAGGAAATTGCATATTAATTAATACAATGGAATACAAAGCCATTATTTTTAATGAGGTAAATCTATATATACTTACCTGAAAGAATGTTTACAATCTGTTAATATGATGTTGTTTTAATTTTTTTAAAAAAGCTGCATGCCGACATGAACTCCATTTTGGTTCAAGTACATGTGGGTAGATGTGTATGCGTGTTTATGTGTGAATAACTACAATGTGCTTTTACTGAGCATTTTACCAGCTGGCAAGAACTGTTTCAAGAACTTTATTCGTATTAACTCATTTAACCCTCATAACAATCCGATCACATAGGAGTCCCATTTTAGAGATGTACAGTATTATGTCGTGATCTTAATTTTGTGTAAAATGTTATCAGAGCATATTCCTAGCTTGTACGATTAGGGATGATTTTAATCTCATTTGTAGTTGGTGTTTTCAAAATTGTCTTCAGTAAAAATGTGTAACTATGGTAATCAGAAAAAAAAAAAGCCCTGTAGATACCGAAATGAAGGAATGGTAGAAAAAAGAATTCTCCCTCATCTTTTACTGCCCCAAGTATCCCAATGCCCTAAGCCTTCCTGGGTGAAGCATATTGCCCTCCACCTTTCTTCACTGGGCCTCAGCTAGCAGCTTGAGTACCAGCTGTCCTGCTAATACTTGTTAAATGGTTTATTTTAAATTTTCGTCATTTCAGGAGAGGAACTGGGTAGATATGGAGTTGATAAGCCTCCCCTTGCCAGGCCTCAAAATTCACTGTTCTCTGAAGTCTGTAAAACAAAATATCTTCAGAAATCCTTTCAGTCAATGATTACTCCATAGAGCCAGGTGATTTCAAGGAAGCCTCAAAATACTACAGGGAAGCCAAGAGTTAAAGGAGTTACAGTCAAATTGCATAATTTAAACTCCTACAAAGGGAAGTTGCAACAAAAAGGGAATTGGCTAAAGGAAGTTGTTACCGGCTAGCAGAAAAAAAACTTTAAGCTTTAACTTTTAAAAACAACTTCTATTTTGTTTAAACGAATTAATTAACCTTATTTTTGTAAGTATCTTCACAACAAAATGATAATCTGATCATATCTGACTTCTTCCATCACCATTTTCTATGGTTACACAGTTCTAACATTCAAGTATTGTTGACACAGCCCTTGAAAATCTGAAGTTACTTTTTACAAAGTGGTAAAGCAAGGGCTACAAATAAGCAAGCAAAACAGAATACATTGTTAATTGTGATTATTAGCAAAATACAGACATTTAGAAAAATCAGGCACAAAGAAGTTGACATAAGGCTCAAATACCATTAGCCTCAATTTTCTTATATTTTAGACTATATGATCTCCATATATAAAAATATAATTGTAAAGGAAAAAAAATTTAAATCATTAATTTTCATAAGACTTCTATCCTCAACCTTTGTTTTGGTTGTAAACATTTTTCAATGTATAAACTCATAAAGTAATGATAATGTCTTCTGTCAATAATCAAACATGGGTTAGAAATTGCTTACATAATAATAAAATATTACATGATAGTATTAAAAAGAAATGTCAAATCAGCCAACTATGACATGCTATAGTAAGTAGGTTTACAAAAATAAGCCATGTATCACAGCAGCAGACATTCAACAGCAATAAAACCTTCACCTTAGTGCTGAACCTTGGACCATAATAATTCATGGCTCCATATTACTTTATAGTTATAGTGTTATGTGTAGTTTCAAAATAATTGACTTATGAAAGGGAAAGTCCAAACTCCTGACTGAGCCTTTTTAAGAATGAGTGAATTTTTTTTAGCTCTAGTGTGTTTAGCATGAGCAGGAAGGGTGGAAACACACTTCCCTAGAATGCATTTTCACTTCTAAGCGAAGCTTTGGTAGGTACTGGAAAAAAAGGGTTCTTGCTGATTATCAACTGTGTTTGTTGATTGCGTGTTCAGGGCTTTGACATACATAATCTCTTTTAATCCTCATAATGCTCAGATCTCCTGACTCCAGGTTCCATGCTTATACCCTCAAATCATCTGATAAATCAAACATAAGTTATTACAATTACACAGGACTACTAGTAAAAGAAATGTGTTTTTTTTTTTTTTGAATAAAAAGAATGAAAGAGAGAAAGAAAGAGGAAGAGATTTTAGAAAAAGAGAGAAAAAGAGAAAGAAAGAAACAGCAAAAGAAAGAAAAAAAGAGAAAGAAAGAGGAAGAGATTTTAGAAAAAGAGAGAAAAAGAGAAAGAAAGAAACAACAAAAAAAAGAAAAAAGAGAAAGAAAGAGGAAGAGATTTTAGAAAAAGAGAGAAAAGGAGAAAGAAAGAAACAGCAAAAGAAAGAAAAAAAAAGAATGATAGAGAGAAAGAAAGAGGAAGAGAAAGAGGGAGAGAGAATGGGATTCTTGTTTTATTGCTCAGGCTAGAATACAGTCTAAAAATGGGTATTAAAAATCTCTTTTATGCCAATAATTGTGTTTAACAATGGAGACAGGAAGGAATAGGGGATGAAAATAACAAATAAGCAGCCAACCAATATTTTATTTAAACCTGTGAAATGTTATGCAATTGCTGGGGAGTGATTTACTTCCAGTTATGTGGTCACTTTTAAAATAGGTATAATGTGATACTGAGAAAAATGTATGTTTTGTGGA
>PVKP010018552.1:6522-44171 GCA_004027715.1 Plecturocebus donacophilus | reverse complement strand
CCCCTATTCCTTCCTGTCTCCATTGTTAAGCACAATTATTGGCATAAAAGAGGTTTTTAATACCCATTTTTAGACTGTATTCTAGCCTGGGCAATAAAACAAGAATCCCATTCTCTCTCCCTCTTTCTCTTCCTCTTTCTTTCATTCTTTTTTTTTTCTTTCTTTCTTTTGCTGTTTCTTTCTCTCTCCTTTTCTAAAATCTTTTCCTCTTTCTTTCTCTTTCATTCTTTTTTTTCTTCCTTTTGCTGTTTCTTTCTTTCTCCTTTTCTCTCTCTTTCTAAAATCTCTTCCTCTTTCTTTCTCTCTTTTATTATTTTTATTCTAAAAAAAAAAAAAAGAAAAAGAAAAGAAAAAGGAAAAAGAAAAAGAGAGCAAGGAGGCAGAGGGAAGAGTCAAAGGGATGACTGAAGAAGTTAGCTTAAAAATTCTCTCTACTAAAACCAGAGGAAAAATAATGAGGCCAGGTGTGGTGACTCATGCTTGTAATTCCAAGACTTTGGGAGGCCAAGGTGGGAAGATAGCTTAGGCCCAGCAGTTCGAGACTAGCCTGTGCAACATGGGGAAACCTTATCTCTACAAATATATACATACATATATATATACATACATATATGTATGTATTTGTAGAAATAAGAATTATATATATTATATATATATATATATATAAAAATACATAAGCCCTTTTATACATATATAACATATAATATATATGTTTCCCAACACTTTGAAAGGCTGAGGCAGGCGGATCATGAGGTCAGGAGTTCGAGACCAGCCTGTTCAACATGGTAAAACTCCATCTCTACTAAAAATATAAAAATTAGCCAGGCATGGTGGCGGATGCCTGTAATCCCAGCTACTCAGGAGGCCAAGACAGGAAAATCGCTTGAACACAGGAGGTAAAGGTTGCAGTGAGCTGAGGTCATGCCACTGCACTCCAGCATGGGCAACAGGAGCAAAACTCCGTCTCAAAAAAAAAAAAAAAAAAAATTAGCCAGGTGCAGTGATGTGCACCTTTCATCACAGCTATGTGGGAGGCTGAGGTGAGAGGATCACCTGAGCCTGGAAGGTCAAGGCTGCAGTAAGCTGTGATTGTATCATTGCACTTGAGCCTGGGCAACAGAGCAAGACCATCTCAAAAGAAAGATGGCAAGGAGGAGGAAGATAAATTTGTCGATAAGGGAGGGCGTGGTTAGTTGATGGAGATCTGTTCCATTAACCAGTCTTCTCCTAATATGATTTTTTCACTAAATGTAACAGAGTATCTGGTAAGCAAAACTAATTCTTCAGACTAAATCCAATTAGAATGTAACAAATAAGGAATCTCAGATATTACACAGTATTAGAATCAAAGCATGCATTCGTTGTTAAGTTTAAGGGACAGAGGATGTTCTGCGTTACTTCACCAAAGCCAGTACAGTATGTATTTTTGATCAGTCCTAAATGCAGCAGAAAATATAATGCAGGCCAAGGGCTGACACACTTTTCTGTAAAGAGACAGATAGTCCAATTTTTTGGCTTTGCAAGCTCTGCAGTCTGCTAGGATTATTCAACTCTATGGCTATAGCCATGAAAAGAGCCATAGACAACACACAAATGCATGGGCATAGCTATGCTACAATAAAATTTTATTTACTGACGAGTGGATTTGCTGACCCCTATTATCTAAGCTGAGAATACTACAAAGATAATGAGGCAGTAGGAAAAAATATAAGGAATAGAAAAAGGAAGCAGAAATAAAGCCAAAAAACTAAAATACAGTTGTGCTGCGGTAAAGAGAGAAACATGAATAACAGCACAACAAGAACAGAAAGAAAATGAAGGAAAAAAATAGAGAAGGAACACTGGAAATGGATGGAAAATCAAGTAAAAAAAAACAGAGGTAACAGCCCAATTCCAAAAGGATACAGACACAGAGCCAAAAGGGCTAAATGCCCTAAGAAGTTTTGGCAAATTGAAGAGAATTTCAGATCCATCTGCACTGCAATTCAAATAAGGGATAAAATACTAACTAATTTTCCAATGATAATATGATGGAATCTTCTAATTATGAATGTGCCAAGGTAACCCACAGCTCATAAGATGTAAAGCAACTTTCAGTTTGTCAATAAATCTAACTGGCACATGTATTACATTCAAGAGTCCAAATGAAACTTATTAATTGTATTGTAAGAAGTCACTATTTCTAAGCCTCTTGTTCATTTGCATATATGTAACTTTTAAAATTTACTGAAATCAATGATGTTAACATCAAGAACTTAAAAGTCACACTGACCTTACTCACATTAAAAGGTTTCCCCACAACCAGGCACTATGGCTCATCCTATAATCCCAGCAGTTTGGGAGGCCAAGACGAGTGGATCACCTGAAGTCAGGAGTTTGAGACCAGCCTGATCAACAGGGTGAAACCCCATCTCTACTAAAAATACAAAAATTAGCCAGGTGTGGTGGTGAGCGCCTGTAGTCCCAGGTACTCAGAAGGCTGAGGCAGAGGAATCGCCTGAACCCAGGAGACAGAGGTTGCAGCAAGCTGAGATCGTGCTACTGCACTCCACCCTGGGCGACAGAGAGAGACTCCATCTCAAAAAAAACCAACCAAACAAACATTAACTTGACTTACGACAACTGAGCTAAACAACAAACCAAACCACATAACTTATGTCACAGCAGCATAATGTTAAGGACATGAGTTACGAGTGGAAAAGCTAGACTTGTTTCCTCACTTTAGCAAGATTTTTTTATTTTTTTTTGATGGAGTCTCGCTCTGTCACCCAGGCTAGAGTGCAGTGGCTCAATATCGGCTCACTGTAACCTCTGCCTCCTGGGTTCAAGCAATTCTTCCACTTCAGCCTCCCAAGTAGCTGGGACTACAGGCACTCACCACCACACCCGGCTAATTTTTGTATTTTTAGTAGAGATGGGGTTTCACTATGTTGGCCAGGGTGGTCTTGAAATCCAGACCTTGTGATCTGCCCGCGTCAGCCTCTCAAAGTGCTGGGATTACAGGTGTGAGCCACTGCGCCCGGCCAGCAAATTTCTTAAATATGCCTCTGTTTCCTCACCTATGACGTAGCTAATAGCTGTACCTACTTCGGAAACAAGTTGTGATGATTTTGTGAACAAATGTAGGTAAATCTGTTAGCACAGAGTCTGGCACATGGAATATGCACTCAAATTTTAGTTAATATTATCAACCTTAAGAATTTGGTAGCACTATTACAGAAGAGAATTATAAGACAAAAGCTCAGAAATGAAATTAATTCATCTCTTTTAGGAAACTACAAAGTAGTATTAGTATACTCCAATCATTTATCCACTTCTATTATAAAGAACACTCTATCCATTCAAGATGTGGAAAAGTATTATCAAATGATAACAGCAGAGACTATTTCAGGCAGTCACTAATTCTGAGACAGAAAGGGGACTCTGAAGCAAGAAGAAAGAGCACAAACTCTTTTTCTTTTTCTGAGACAGGGTTTCATTTGTCACCTGGGCTGGAGTGCAGTGGCATGATCTCACAACCTCCACCTCCCAGGTTCAAGGGTTTCTTCTGCCTCAGCCTCCCAAGTAGCTGGGATTACAGACATGTGCCATCACGCCCAAATAATTTTTTAATTTTTTAAGTAGAGATGAGGTTTCACTACATTGGCCAGAGAGGTCTCAAACTCCTGATCTCAAATGATCTGCCCACCTTGGACTCCCAAAGTGCTGGGATTACAGGCGTGAGCCACTGCACCTAGCCTAGAAAGCACAATTCTCAAGGCCACAGAACAGAGCCACTCCTGGAATCTCATATGAAACCCATGGCTCACATCCCTGACTGCCCAGAGCCTCACCCAGACTAATTGTAATTAAACCAGGATCTCTAGAAGTGATAACATTTTTAAAAACTCCCCGGGTGACTAAATGTGAACCCAACATTCAGAAGCATTGATTCTACTAAGAATACAAAAAAAAATTAGATGTCATGAGCTTATAATCCCAGCTACTCGGGAGGCTGAGGCAGGAGAATTGCTTGAACACAGAAGGCAGAGGTTGCAGAGAGCTGAGATCATGCCACTGCACTCCAGCCTGGGCAACAGAGCAAGACTCCATCTTATTAAAAAAAAAAAAAAAAAAAAAAAAAAAAAAAAAAAAAAAAAAAAAAAAAAAAAAAAAAAAAAAAAAAAAAAAAAAAAAGGAAAAAAGAAAACCATGCCAATTAATAACTCTAAAACGGATCTCTCCATACTAATAGTATTTCCAAATTAATACTTTTTTTCTTTTATAGAGAGGGCAACTTCTGCCTGGATAGTCTTAACTTAGCTTAGGATACCTGAAGTCCTAAATGCATGACTTAATACTATTTTCAGGATATTATGCACTGGACATAATTGTATAATTCACCAAACCCTGTAAGTTTTGAAATAAGATACCTGAAAACATTCCAATATTGGATATCCTCATCAAGAAAACTAATTTTGTAAATGCACTCGAGTACAGTGGGGTTTTCTTGCCTTTTATAATGAACTAAAATTATCTGAGAAATGAAGATATAATAAAAGTAATAAAAATGTAATGACATTAATTTTTAAGAGAAGCAAGGAATGGACTATCACAAACATCTCGAAGTAATATTCACTCTTCCACATTTGGGAAACACCAATTCATCATAAAAACAAAAAGATAACATCTAATGTAAATGGCTGTTAGTTAAATGACCTGGTACCCAATAGAGTAGAGAACAATTTTTTTGTTGTGGCCAATACTCTTTCCAGAGTGCTATGTATTAAACTAAACTAAAATTTTATCTTCCCAAAGTCAACTTTTGAATTTATAATAGTGGAATATTTCAGTAGTCTAAGTATAAATAATTTAGTACTACTAGGCATAAATAAGATCAACTCCAAAGGTAGCAACTAAAAAAAGACTTGTTTCCTTAGATGGGATGCTGAAGGCCTCTTAAGACAAAGAGTTGTGAATCAAATATAAGGACATTTGAGAAGATTCAAAAACAGAAGAGAAGACTGTGCTTTCGATAGCATTTCAAGACAGTTAAAGAATACTCAGTACTGTTAGCCTCTGAAAAAGCAAGCCAACTAATAGATGAGAACCTTGCTAAGAGAAAGACTCCTGGTGTATTATTATTTCCAAGTAACAGTGTAGAATAATCAGCCCAACAATAAAAACAGCTTTTGGTAAGGTTTAAATAGTGAAAATCAAATTGCACTGAATTACAATTTACAACAGAATTACATATTTCACTACAGAATTTCACATAAACAAATAAATAAAAATTTTAGGACTGGGTGTGATGGATCACCTGAGGTCAGTAGTTCAAGACCAGCCTCAACAACATGGAGAAACCCCATCTCTACTAAAAATACAAAATTAGCCAGCCATGGTGGCACATGCCTGTAATCTCCGCTACTCAGGAGGCTGAGGCAGGAGAATCACTTAAACCCAGGAGGTGGAGGTTGCAGTGAGATGAGATCATGCCATAGCATTCCAGCCTGGGCAACAAGAGTGAAACTCCAACTCCAAAAAAAAAAAAAAAAAATTTTAGAACCAAGTTCAAGATTGCCCAGAAGTGGGCCTTACAACATGTTACTGAACACTCAATAATGCCTTGCAAATGAGTAATAGGACTTCCCACTCTGTTCCTCAATGGACACTTAAAAAGAGACTACATTTTTTTTTATTTTGAGACAAGAGTCTCGCTCCGTCGCCAGGAGCCAGGCTGGAGTGCAGGGGTGCAATCTTGGCTCACTGCAACCTCCGCCTCCCGAGTTCAAGCAATTCTCCTACCTCAGCCTCCCGAGTAGCTGAGACTACAGGCGCACACCACCACGTCCAGCTAATTTTTTTTATATTTTTAGTAGAGACGGGGTTTAACCATGTTGGCCAGGATGGTCTCGATCTCTTGACCTCGTGATCCGCCTGCCTTGGCCTCCCAAAGTGCTGGGATTACAGGCATGAGCCACTGCGCCTGGCGAGACTACATTTTTAATATTCTTACATAATTGCTTTTACATTCTCAAAACGTCATCTCATTCTCTGAATGTTTTTTAAATACACATGTTCTACTTCTTTACCTTTTTTCATTTTCATTACACAGTTGTTTTCTATCAACCATTCTCTACCTTTCTTCCTTAGATCTATGCCTTGATTTCTTTCCAGATTAGCCACATGCCTATTTATAAACTAAAGCATTATAAGCCAAATGGGACAAGAAAATTTCAGTTGAATATAATCAGTAGCATTCTTGACCACACTACTGTAGAAAATGCTTTACAAACTATTTAAGAGATTACTAAAACTCTATTTAATTTTTCTCTAAAGTTTTAAATGTTTTCCAACAAAAATGCATTAAAATTCCCATTTTTCTAAAAAACTGTCTTACTTGGGTTATTCTAGAAACCAGGTCTTTTTTTTAAGACTGAGTCTTGTTCTGTTGCCCAGGCTGGATGGAGTGCAGTGGCGTGATCTTGGCTCATTGCAACCTCCACTCCCTGCATTCAAGTAATTTTGTCTCAGCCTTTCTGGTAGCTGGGAATATAGGAGCACACCACCATGCCCAGCTAATTTTTCTAATTTTAGTAGAGATGGGGTTTCACCACATTGGCTAGGCTGGTCGTGAACTCCTGACCTCAGGTGATCCCCCCACCCACCCGCCTCCGGCCTCCCAAAGTGCTGGGATTACAGGCATGAGCCACCACGCCCGGCCCAGACATTTCTTTAAAAAAAAAAAGTTTGTAGGATCACTGTGGAAATCTATGCTTGAATAAATCTAGTAAACCATATTTAGAAAATCAAAACCCACCTCTTTTTGCGTAACTGGAGTCCATATCTTTAAACTGTACCACAACAAAGTCTGAACATTTGAACAAAATACTCTCCATTATTTCTTCACGTTTTGGCCCCGAACTGGACTCTGTACTTTTCTCATGTGCAGCATCAAGTACCAAATCACACTAAAATGAAAAACACAAGTATTCAAAACATTTACAAAATAAAATTTGTTAGAGATTATTTAGCTCAAGGTACCAGTTCTTATATGCCTTTGACAAAAATAATCTCAAGAGAACCTGATAATCATACCTTTTTAACCTGACATATGATCTATTTTCCATTCCATCATTTAAAAATCCTCACATCTAAATGTTTTTTGGTGCTATGGTCTGTCTTAAGTACATTAATAATAATTTTTTTAAAGAGGAAAAAATAAACCACCACATCCTCCATTAGAGTTCACGATGCTTAAAAAATGGTTGACATATTTTAATAAGCACATACATCAAGAAGTCTTTCTGATTACACAAACCAGTCTATAAAATAAACAGTATTTGAAACTGAGGAGTAAAATCATTCCAAGTGGCTTTAAATACCAGGTAAAATGCTGACTATGAAGATGTTCTTTTTTTATGTAAGAAAAAGAAAAAAAGTAAAAATTACCTTAGGACTGTATGTTTTGAAAACTCCTTCATATATACCTCCATTTTTCACTTGTACTTCACATTTGGAGCCCTAAAAACATATAATTAATTTATCAAAGAAACAGTATATTACCCAGTCACCAGAGATAATTGTTTTCATTTTACTTTTTATACTTCATCAGGCTTCATTCAATATTAGGTATTTACTAACAAAACAATAAAAAAATTTCAAAACATTAACAATACACTGAACTTTTGAAACTTCAGGAGGCTCTACTCAAGAGTTTGCAGTACAAATTTTAACACTGAAATCAAACATTTCTGACCCCAGCTATTTTAAGTGACAAAATAACGTACAAAAGACAATCAACTACTAATATTATTTTACACACACAGCAGGGTTAACAAGAATACAGATGTCTGTTGTTATCGGTGGGGTTCCAGGACCTCCTTCAGATACTGAACTGTCACTTAGGTAAAATATAATAGTATTTGCATATAACTAAGCACATTCTCCCAAATACCTTAAATTATCTCTAAATTACTTGCAATACTTAATACAATGTAAATGCTATGTAAATAGTTGTCATACTGTATAGTTTTGGGAAGAATGACAAGAAAAACATCCGTACATCTTCGGTTCAGGTGTGATCATACATCTTTTTTCTCAAAAAATTTTTTTTTTAATTTCAGACAGGATCTGGTTCTGTTGTCCAGGCTGAAGTACAGTGGCATGATCTCAGCTTGCTGAAACCTCCACTTCCCAGGCTCAAACAATCCTCCCACCTCAGCCTCCCAAGTCGCTGGGACTGCAGGCACGTACCACCATGCCCAGCTAGTTTTTTCACTTTTTGTAGAGACGGAATTCTGCCATGTTGCCGAGGCTGGTCTCAAACTTGTGAGCTCAAGTGATCTGCCCACCTTGAACTCCCAAAGTGCTGAGATTACAGGTGTGAGTCACTGTGCCGGGCCTTTTTCTCACGTATTTTGATCCAAGGTTGGTTGAATCCATCAATATGAAACCCACAGATGCAGAGGACCAACTGTACTTTTACAATTAGTTATATTAGACTGGATAAAGGGAGGAGTTCTAATCTATTTCTCTAAATCATCCTGACTAAACATGATCTACGCAATGCTACTTTGAAAATCATTTATCCATATTTTAACCTCATGGACTGATTTTATTCTACCCACAAGGCAGTTTATCCCCAAAAATCTAATAACTTACAACAACTGATGTAAGTATATGAACCATCCTCATATTTGCATAGATTCCATCAAAAGAAATCTGGAATATTAAAAAAAAAAAAAGACTATTAGAAATTAGTACAAATTGGATCTTATCTAAAATGCTTGGGACCAGAAGTATTTCAGACTGGGGATTTTTCTGGATTTGGGGATATCTGCATTATATTTAATCCCTGAACATTCCTATATCAAAATGTGAAATACTAGAGCATTTCCAATTAGGGACGCTCAACCTCTATTTACACTTGCATATGAAGTTAACGTTTATTTTGTTGCAAAATGTTTTGCTAGGTTTATGATATCTTATGTGAATTAAAGGAATATTTTGTTTACTTAATATTTTGCTTCTGTAGAGAACAGAAAGTCAGGTTTTCAAGTGTTATCAGTCATACCAACTAACAACATTTTGACTATATGTGATACAAAAAAGCAAAAGTAAACTTCCACAGAGGTGAAAAGACACAAACTATAAAGATAAAAGACAAATTAATGGTTGGAGAGAGAGGAGGTTCACTAAAAAGTGATTTGAGGGATTTTGTTGGCAATGAAACTGTTCTATTATCTTGATTGTGGTGGTGGTTACTCTGATTGTATGCATTTGTTAAATCTCACAGTATATGTACATTAAGAAGGGTGAAGTATAAATAAATGGGGTAGGAAGCCAGGGCAGACCTTCGAAGAAGAACCCTGACCAGGTTCTCCCAGCATACCTGCATCAATAACAGTGCTTAAGTCTAATTAACCACACTATTCCGTATTACTACTATGTGTGTGTCTTCCTGATTCTCATAAAACAATCTGTCTAATAAAGGAAAAGTCTCAAAAATTAGTGATAATTTCTCATTTATTTCTCCCATCATGTGGAACTTATACCTTCTGCCCTTCATGTCTGGTTCAATTTCATTGATAATGTTCCAAAATTTAAGACCAGAACACCAAAGGAGAAAAATGAAAGCAGCAGAAAAAATGCACATTAATTCAAAATAAAAAGCATAAAGAACTCTGCAAACTCCACTCTAGGTATTCTACATATCTTTTGGAGGTTTTTCACTTACATTGGCACTTTGATCCTTTAGAAAAGAACAAATGATTTGTTATTATTACACATGACAAAAATACTATTTACAAATGATATGGTTTGGTTCTGTGTCCCCATCCAAATCTCATCTTGAATTGTAGTAATTCCTATGTGTCAAGGGCAGGACCAGGTGGAGATAACTGAATCATGGGGGCCATTTCCCCCATGCTGCTCTCATGATAATGAATGAGTTCTCAGGAGATCTGACAGTTTTATAAGGAGTTTTCTCTCCCCTTTGGTCAGCACTTCTCTCTCCAGCCACCATGAGAAGGATGTGTTTGCTTCCCTTTCCACCATGATTGTAAGCTTCCTGAGCCTTTTTCCTTATATATTACCCAATCTTAGGTATATCTTTATTAACAGTGTGAGAATGAACTAATACAACAAATAATTTCACATTTTATACATAGAATCATAAAAAACAACACATATAGCCTAAGAACATTAAACAGTCAAGTTATTTGTAATAAAATTCAAGAAAAGGGAATTTTTAGCCTTGGCATTTGGTCTGTGGTTAAATATCATGTTTTGGCTACTAATTTTCCCCAATAAGTAACATTAAAGTTACTCACCGTAGACTGAGGCAATCCTTTGTTACTGTTTCGACCTCTGAAAAGATTAAATATTATTTTTATTAAATTCAACAGGCTAGATAAGCTGAAAAGTATTTTCAAACTTAAAATATAACTCAATTCAAATGAAGGTGGGCTATCTGTAGGGAGAGCTCACCTAATATTAAGTCTAAAGGCTACATAAGGATGGCTCTACCTGTACACTGCTGGCCTGGAGACCCAGAATAGGTAGGGGTCACAGAAGGAAGGAAACTAGAAAGAATCAGACTTTATCAAAATCAAATAAATAGCCTACTGAAAGAAAAAAGAAAAAAACTAATGTTAAATGTAAATTAATAATAATCACAGCCAGGCATGGTGGCATGCACTTCCTAGCTACTGAGGAGGCTGAGGCAGGATCACCAGAGTCCAGGAGTTTGAGGCTCAGTGGGCTACGATCATTCTCACTGCAGTCTAGCCTGAGCAACAAAGCAAGACCCTGTCTCTAAATAATAATCTTTACTCCCAAAGTAACCAATCACTGTTACAAAGAGCTACTCACAGAAGCAAAATACAGATTATGTTCCTGATTTAACCAAAACAGCTGACTGACACCAAGTCAATTCCCGTATTTCTTCCCCATCTATAAAAGAAAAACAGGTCATATGGACCGGGCATAGTGGCTCATGCCTATAATCCCAGCACTTTGGGAGGCCAAGGCAGGCAGATCACGAGGTCAGAAGTTGGCGACCAGCCAGGTCAACATGGCACAATCCCGTCTCTATTAAAAATACACAAATTAGCCAAGTATTGTGGCACAGGCCTGTAGTCCCAGCTACTCGGGAGGCTGAGGCAGGAGAATTGCTTGAACCCAGGAGGCAGAGATTGTAGTGAGCCGCGACTGCACCATTGCACTCCAGCCTGCGCGACAGAGCCAGACTCTCTCAAAAAAGAAAAAGAAAAAAAAAAAAACAGGTCACATAATTACAACTGTAGGAAAAAAATTGAAAAGAATTCAATTCAAAAATTGAAAATAATTCATTCAAAGCACTTTCATTTCTAAATAATATGTGTCTATGCGTGGATTGTTATAACAAGTGCCTTTCCCTGCCAACTCTCTCCCTCAGAAAAGATGCAGTACACAAAAATCAGCTGTCAAGTAATTTCCAGTAAGGTGAACTCTAGTTTCAAGTGATTTTTAGAACATAATACAACCTAAAGCTTGTTCCACCGAAAAAGATTAGGCCCCTTAGAATAATTTAAAAACATCATTAGCCAGGTGTGGTGGCTCACACCTATAATCCCAGCACTGTGGGAGGCCAACGTGGGCAGACCACGAGGTCAGGAGTTCGAGACCAGTCTAACTAACATGGTGAAACCCCGTTTCTACTAAAAATACAAAAATTAGTCAGGTGTGGTGGTGGAACCCTGTAATCCCAGCCACTCGGGAAGCTGAGGCAGAAGAATCACTTGAACCTGGGAGGCAGAGGATGCAGTGAGCCGAGATCGTTCCACTGCACTCCAGCCTGGGCAACAGAGTGAGACTCCATCTCAAAAAAAAAAAAAATCATTAAAGTAAAATGTTGTACTTCTCATAAACATTAGTCATGACAAGATGACGGGAATCTCATTTTAATAAAATAATCACAACACTCAAGCTAAAATTCAAAACATTCAAGGAAAAGCATAATTCAGGTTCAAAAAGTCTAGCAATATTACTGGTCCATTCCTAGAAGAGTAGTTTTAACACTGAGGCCAGTCCTAGCTTGGTCTCCAACTCTGTCACTTTCCTTACTTTCTTTTCTCATCCGGAAAACGGTGACTTGAATCAAACGATCTCTAGGATTCCTTTCATTTCTAACATCCTAATTCTTTAACTGTTTGCCTCAAACATGGTACAGAGATAATTCCCTGAAGCCTAAGGAATACGACTAATAATGTATCTTTTATAGATCTTACTATAAAACCAGACACTATACTAAGTACTTTACATGCAACATGTCTCATCTATCACCTCTACTTTAAAGGTGAGGAAACTGAACCTTAGCATTCAAATATCTTGACCAAAATCATCCAGTTCATGAGCAGTACAGCTGGTATTTAAACCAGGTGTATCTGATTCCATGTCTAAGCTTTTCATTTCTAGGTTATGTTGCCTCTCTGAAACTGTATCACAAGGAATAAACTATCTTCATCTAACAGAAATTCTACACTTTTTCAATCATCATTTGAATTTACTGTTTTTTCTTAGAGGGGGGTTACTTATAGTCTGCACATGAAGGCTAACATGCCTAATTCTTGCCAGGCGCGGTGGCTCACACCTGTAATCCCAGCACTTTGGGAGGCCAAGGTGGGTGTAACACCTGAGGTAGGGAGTTCAAGACCAGCTTGACCAGCATGGAGAAACCCCATCTCAGTTAAAATTACAAAATTAGCCAGGCGTGGTGGCGCATGCCTGTAATCCCAGCTACTTGGGAGGCTGAGGCAGGAGAATCGCTTGAACCCGGGAGGCGGAGGTTGCGGTAAGCCAAGACCTGGGCAAGAAGAGTGAAATTCCATCTCAAGGAAAAAAAAAAAAAAGTCTAAATCTTACTTAGAAGGATGATCTGGCACCCTGGTGGTTGCTGAAATGCCCTATTACAAAACCTTGAACAAATGCCATAAACTGTCCTTAAACTCATATAGCCCCCCTACAGAGCTATGTAAAAGACTTAAAAACATAATCCCCTTTAAAGAAGTCACACTGTTCTTTTTAGTGATTATGTAGTTACATCTTTGACTAATAAAAAGTAATTGTTTGACATGGACTTTACTCAGCAGAACAAACTGTTCAACCAGGAAAATATTATCATATAAAAAGCAGTGCAGAGTGCAAAACCACTGATCTATGACATGGTTGGACACCCAAGAGAAATGTTAGCATATCAAAGCAGTATTCTCTGAAATTTACAGAAGTCTAAATTATTGTTTCTTTTTGTATCCATTCAAGTTATTCTTTACTTTTAATCTTTTCATTAGTATCTCAAACCAAATATTCTATTTCATGTAGTAACAAATACTGAATCTCAATTAAAGAGGCCAAGGTCACATCTTAGGTCTAAGTATATTTATGGTTAGATAGATCAGGTTTAACAAAACATTAATATCCAGGATTCTATGCTTTTAATAGTTGCTAAATATGAAATTCAAGTGTGACTTAAAATGCCAGTTAATATTAAAAATGTTCATGTTGGATGTGGTAGCTCATGCTTGTAATCCCAGAACTTTGGGAGGCTGAAGCAGGAGGATCACTCGAGTGCAGGAGTTTGAGACCAGTCTGGACAACAAAGTGAAACCCCTTTTCTACAAAAAATAAAAAATTAGCTAGGTGTGGTGGCGCACCCTGTGGTCCCAGCTACTTGGGTAAGGTGAGGTGGGAGGATCACTTGAGCCCCGGAGGTCAAAACTGCAGTGAGCTGTGATTACCCCACAGCACTCCGACATGGATGATAGAGCAAGACCCTGTCTCACAAAATAGCTAACTAAATAATAATAATACAGAAGAAAAGAAATGGATGGGGTTGTAAATCAAACAAGAATGATATAAGCTGATAACTATTAAAGCTGGGTGATAGGTACGCAGGGGTTCATTTTACCATTATGTCTACTTTTATACAATTTCCCTAAGTTAAAAAAAAAAAAGTGTGTTCTGATGTGATATGACAGATCTAATCAAGCTTACAGATCTACCAGTTTACAAGAAACATTAAGATGGAAGAATATGTTAACTGATACCATGAGGTTACTCACAGTTTAAGTCCAGAATATATTAAATGAGACATAAAAAAATGACAATTTTGGCTCGGCACGGTGGTTCATGCCTGTAATCCCAGCACTTAGGGAGGCTGAGGCAGGAGGATCATGAGGTCAGGAGCGAGACCAGCCTGGCCAACATGACAAAACCCTGTCTCTACTAAAAATACAAAAATTAGCTGGGTGTGGTGGCAGGCGCCTGTAATCCCAGCTACTTGAGAGGCTGAGGCAGGAGAATCGTTTGAACCAGGGGGACAGAGGTTGCAGTGAGCCAAGATCACACCATTGCACTCCAGCTTGGGCAACAGAGTGAGACATTGTCTCAAAAAAAAAGAAAAAACAAAGCAGTTTCTTTAACAAATAAATCATATAGGACAAAAACACCATGGAAAGAGAACTCATAAATTTTAAAATACATATAAAGCAATACATAGGCCAGGCGCAGTGGCTCACGGCTGTAATCCCAGCACTTTAGGAGGCCGAGGCAGGCAGATCACGAGGTCAGAAGTTTGAGACCAGCCTGACCAACATGGTGAAACCCCGACTCTACTAAAAATACAAAAATTAGCTGGGCGTGGTGGTGTGTGACTGTAATCCCAGCTACTCAGGAGGCAGAAGAACCGCTTGAACCCGGGAGGCAGATGTTGCAGTGAGCCAAGATCACCCCATTGCATTTCAGACTGGTGACAAAGCGAGACTCCCATCTCAAAAAGAAAAAGTAATGCATAAATTAAAAGTAATCAAAATAAATCAAAAGCAATCATCAGGGAAAGGTGGCTCAGATCTGTAATCCCAGGACTTTGAGAGGCTAAGGTGGGTCACTTGAGGTCAGGGGTTCAAGACCAACCTGACCAACAGGGTGAAACCCTGTCTCTACTAAAAATACAAAAATTAGCCGGGCGTGGTAGTAGGTGCCTGTAATCCCAGCTACTTCGGAGACTGAGCCACAAGAATCGCTTGAATCCCAGAGGCGGAGGTTGTAGGGGGCTGAGATCGCACCACTCCACTCTAGCCTGGGCGATACAATGAGACTGTCTTAAAAAAAAAAAAAAAGCAATCAAAAGCAGGGCTTTCTGATTTCAAAACTACTTACTACAAAGATAGAACAATCAAAACAATATGTTACTGGTATAAGGAAAGACATAAAAACAATGAAATACAGAGCCCATGGGCCAGGCACAGTGGCTCAGGCCTTTGGGAGGCTGAGGCAGGTGTCACCTGAGGTCAGGCATTCATCACCACCCTGGCCAACATGGCACAACCCCATCTCTACTAAAAAATACAAAAATTAGCTGGGCGTGGTGGCGGGCACCTGTAATCTCAGCTACTTGGGAGGCTGATGCAGGGAGAATTGCTTCAACCCAGGAGGCAGAAGTCGCAGTGAGCTGAGATCGCACCACTGTACTCCAGCCTGGATGACAGAGCAAGACTCTGTCTCAAAAAATAGGGGGAAAAAAAAAAAAGAAACACAGAGCCCAGAAATAAACCCTTAAATATGTAAGTTAACTGATTTTTAACAAAGGTGTCGGTTGGGTGCGGTGGCTCATGCCTGTAATCCTAGCACTTTGGGAGGCCTAGGTGGGTGGATCACCTGAGGTCAGGAGTCCGAGACCAGCCTGGCCATCATGGTAAAACCCCATCTTTATTAAAAAAAAAAAAAAAAAAAAACAAGGATGTCAAGATCATTAAATGAGAATAGTCTTTTTTTTTTTTTTTTTAAGATAGGATTTTACCATACTGGTCAGGCTGGTCTCAAACTCCTGACCTCAGGTGATCCGCCCACCTTGGCCTCCCAAAGTGCTGGGATTACAGGTGTGAGCCACCGTGCCTGGCAAGAATAGTCTTTTTAACAAATTATGCTAGGAAAACTAAAGATCCACATGCCACAGAATGAAGTTGTAACCTTACTTTATACCATATACAAAAAATAACTCAAAATGGATCAAAGCCCTAAATGTAAGAGCTAAAACTATAAAACTCTAAGGGAAAATCTTCATTATCTTGAATTTGGCAATGATTTCTTAAATATGATACCAAAAGCATGGGCAACAGAAGTGATATGGTTAGGCTTTGTGTCCCCACCCAAATCTCATCTTGAATTATAATTCCCATAATCCCCATATGTCAAGGGAGAAACCAGGTGGAGGTAACTGGATTATGGGGGCAGTTCCCCCCAAGCTGTTCTCCTGATAGTAAGTGCTCACGAGATCCGATGGTTTTATGTGTTTGGTACTTCCTCCTGCATTCATTCTTCCTTGCCACCTTGCAAAGAAGGTACTGTACTTCCCCTTCTACCATGACTGTAAGTTTCCTGGGGCCTCCCCAGCCATGTGGAACTGTGAGTCAATTAAACCTCTCTCCTTTATAAATTACTCAGTCTTGAACAGTTCTTTACTGCAGTATGAAAACAGATTAACAACAACAAACAAAAAAAAAATAGAAAAAAAGGACTTCGTGCTTGAGCCAAGGAGTTTGAGACCAGTCCTGGCAACATAGTGAGACCCTGTCTCTACAGAAAAAAAAATTTTTTAAATGAGCTAGGCATGGTGGTGCGTGAGTGTAGTCTCAGCTACTTAAGAGGCTGAGGTAGGAGGATCACTTGAGCCTGGAAGGTCGAAGCTGTAGTGCCATGGTCATGCCACTGCACCCGAGCCTAGGCTACAGAGCAAGATCCTGTCTCTTTTTTCTTTTTAGAGATGGCATTTCTCCATGTTGGTCAGGCTGATCTCCCAACCTCAGGTGATCCACCTGCCTTGACCTCCCAAAGTGCTGGGATTACAGGCATGAGCCACCGTGCTGGACCAACAAGACCCTGTCTTAAAAAAAAAAAAAAAAAAAGGGCTTCATTGAAATTTAAAAGTTTCGTGCAAAGCACACTATCCAGAGAGTAAAAAGATAACCCACCCACAGAACAGGAAAAAAATGTTTGCAAATCACATATCTGGAAAGGGGTTAATATCCAAAACATATAAAGAACTCCTGCCGGGCACAGTGGCTCATGCCTGTAATCCCAACACTTTGGGAGGTCAAGCCAGGCAGATTACTTGAAGTCAGGAGTTCAACACCAGCCTGGCCAATATGGTGAAACCCCATCTTTACTAAGAATCAAAAAAAAATTAGCCAGGTGTGGTAGTGCGTGCTTATAATCCCAGCTACTCGGAAGGCTGAGACAGAATCGCTCGAACCTGGGAAGCAAAGGTTGCAGTGAGCCAAGATCATGCCAATGCTAGATCGTGTCACTCTAGCCTGGGTGACAAAGCGAGACTCCAACTCAAAAAAAACAAAACAAAACAAAAACAAATGAACAAACAAAAAAGAACTTCCACAACTCAAACAACCCAATTCAGGAGGCTGAGGTGGGAGGATTGCTTGAGCCTAACAATTTGAGTCTAGGCTAGGCGACATAGTGAGATCCCATCTCTTTAAGAGAAAAAAAGTTAATATACATTTCTCCAAATGAGTTACATAGATGACCAGTAGGCACATGAAAAGTTCACTATCATTAATTGTTAGGAAAATACAAATCAAAACTACAATGAGATACCACTTCACAGCTACTAAAATTCCAATTACAAAAAAAAACAGAAAGTAAGTGTTGGCAAAGATGTAGAGAAACTGGATCCCTTGTGCACTCCTGATGAGAATGTAAAATGGCACAGCCAGTATGGAAAACTTATGGCAGTCCTTCAAAAACTTAAACACAGAAATACCAGATGACCCAGCACTGCATTTCTGGTTATATGCTGAAAAACAATGACTTGAAGACATACCTATACACCTACATTCATTATGGCATTATTCACAATAGCCAAAAGGTAAAAACAAATGTCTGTTGACAGAGGAGTGGATAAACAAAATGTGGTACATCTGTACAATGAAATACTATTAAGCTATAAAAAGAAATGAAGTTCTGAAACATTCTATAAAGTAAATGAATCTTGAAGGCATGCTAAATGAAGTAAGTCAGACACAAAAGAACAAGTATTGTATAATTCTACTTACATGAGGTATCTAAAAGTAATCAAATTCATAGAGACAGAAAGTAGAACAGCGGTTGCCAGGGACTAGAGATGGGAAGAATGGGGAACAACTGCTTAATGGACACCAGTTTTGAGATGATAAAAATGCTTTGAAACTTAATATAGGTGGTAGTAACACACAACGTAAATGTATTTAATACCACTTCACAGGCTGGGCACGGTGGCTCACGCCTGGAACCCCAGCACCTTGAGAGGCTGAGGCAGGCAGATCATAAGGTCAAGAGATTGAGCCCATTCTGGCCAACATGATAAAACCCTGTCTCTACTAAAAATACAAAAATTAGCTGTGTGTGATGGTGCACACCTGTAGTCCCAGCTACTTGGGAGGCTGAGGCAGGAGAATCACTTGAACCCAGGAGGCAGAGACTGCAGTAAGCCGAAATCGTGCCACTGTACTCCAGCCTGGGCAACAGAGCCAGATGCTATCTCAAAAAAAAAAAAAAAAAAAAAAAAAAAAAAAAAAAAAAAAAAAAAAAAAAAAAAAAAAAAAAACAACAAAAAAAAACACTTTATACACTTAAAATGTTTAAAATGGTATATTAATTATATTCTACCATAATTCAGGAGAAAAGCAACTCTGAATCTCTTCCCAAAGAAATTTCATTGGCAACAAGGTATAAAGGAGTTCATGATGCTTTCAAAAACACTGAAGGTTGTGGTCAAAGTCACTTGGTAGGAGGAGACTGGTAGAATCATTGGAGATATGTACTAAATTGTAGGTTGACTAGTTTGGTGGCCAGAACTAGGGAAAGAGAGCTGGGAGGAGCTCTCTGTGGATCAGAACAAATTTCAAACACTGATCGCAGAAACTATCCCTTCAAAGAAGATCAAATTTGATCAGATCAGTTTGTGGAGCAGTTTATGCCCCTAAGGATCATTGAAAATAGTGCAGACCCTCCATATCTGCAGGTTTCATACCCTCAGATTCAGTCACTCAAGATTAAAAGCATTTAAAAATAAGTAATACAATAAAAACAAATAAAAAATATATAACTACTATTTACCTAGTATTTACACTGTATTAAGTATTGTAAGTAATCTAGAAATGACAAAGTATACAGGCAGATGTGCACAGGTATATGCAAATACTATGCCATTTTATGAAGAACTTAAAGCATCCATAAATTTTGAAATCCAATGGGGGGGTCCTGGGTCCAATCCCCCACAAGAACATCAAGAGATGACTATATAGCATCATCTAGTAATTAATATAGCTTAACAGCTGGGTACGGTTAGGAAAAGAGACAAAGCCATGCCAAAATCACTGTGATTCGGCCTGGTGCAGTGGCTCATGCCTGTAATCCCAGCACTCTTGGAGGCCAAGGCAGGCAGATCATGAGGTCAAGAGATTGAGACCATTCTGGCCAACATGGTGAAACCCCGTTTCTATTAAAAACATAAAAATTAGCTGGGCGTGGTGGCACACACCTGTAGTCCCAGCTACTCAGGAGGCTGAGGCAGGCGAATCACTTGAAACCAGGAGGCGGAGGTTGTAGTGAGCTGAGATCGCACTACTACACTCCAGCCTAGCAACAGAACACTCCATCTCAAAAGAGAAATCACTGTGATTCTAGAGTGATGGCTGGCATACCCAAGGCTGCAGCCCAAGAAAAGCAGCATCAGAGGCACCACACTGTAGAAAGGAAAGAAGGACAGACCACTAAAATCATTCAGCCAGTCATCAGAGAAATAGGCAAATAACAGTAACCACCACCACCCCCTACCACAAGTTGGTGAGGACCAGTAACCAGAGTTGCTACACTACATTATTCAAAATGGTTTTTTAAGAAAAAAAGACAAACTAAGACACAGAAAAGTATAACCCCACCCACTGGAAAAAAGTAGGCAATAGAAATTGCTTGTATAAGCAGATGTCTGACCTCAAAAGTAGTCACTATAAATAGGTTCAAAGAACTAAAGAAAACCACGATTAACGCAGTAAAAGAAGGTATGATTATCATATTGCATTAAATAAAGAATGTTAAGGCTGGGCACATGGCTCATGCCTGTAATCCCAGTGCTTTGGGAGGCAGAGTCGGGCAGATCATGAGGTCAGCATTTCGAAACCAGCCTGGCCAACATGGTGAAACCCTGTCTCTACTAAAAATACAAAAATTAGCCAGGCATGGTGGCAGGTGCCTGTAGTCTCAGCTACTCAGGAACCTGAGGCTAGAGAATCACTTGAACCCAAGAGGCAGAGGCTGCAGTGAGCCAAGACCACACCACTGCACTCCAGCCTGGGGGTGGGGGTACAGGCAGATATAGGTGATGGGGATGGAGGCAGCAAATCACATTGCCATGTACATACCTATGCAACAATCCTGCATGTTCTTTACATGTACCCTAGAACCTAAAATGCAATGAAATATATATATAAAATTTAAAAAAAAAGAATGGGAAATGATAAATAAGAAGCTTAATATAACAAGAGCTACATATACTTGTTCTCCATCCTTCTCTCAGCTTTGTTAAAAGATAAAAGTTATTACTGGGTTGTGACTTTTTTTTTTTTTTTGAGACAGAGTCTCGCTCTGTCACCCAGACTGGAGTGCAGTGGTACAATTTCAGCTTACTGCAACCTCCGTTTCCCGGGTTCAAGTGATTCTTCTACCTCAGCCTCCTAAGTAGCTGGCACTATAGGCATCCGCCACCATGTCTGGCTAATTTTTGTATTTTTAGTAGAGATGGGGTTTCATCATATTGGCCAGGCTGGTCTGGAACTCCTGACCTCGTGATCCTCCCACCTGGGCCTCCCAAAGTGCTGGGATTACAAACCTGAGCCACTGCGCTTGGCCTCCACCCACCTTCTTTGTGTTATTATTGGCAATATACTACATTTCTTTTCTATGTGACATTTATAACATGTATAACAACATAACCAGAAAAATAGGGAAAAGAGGATAGATTTACATTATCTTTATCTGACTGTAATTTAAGTTAGTATAAAGCTGAAGCTGTTTAGATTAAGATGTATATAGTAAGCCCAGAATTAACCACTAAAGAAGTAGCTCCCAAAAAAAAAAAATTCTAGCAAAAAATAAATAAATAAATAAATCAGTTGGGCGCTGTGGCTCACGCCTGTAATCCTAGCAATTTGGGAGGCCAAAGCAGGTGGATCACGTGAGATCAGGAGTTCAAGACCAACCTGACCAATATGACCAATATGGTGAAACCCCTAGAAAACCTGCCTCATGTGCCATCATCTTCTCTTGTTACAATATCAATCTGGTAATTGATTTCCAATTAATAAATATAGACAAAATGTGGAAGAAAGGGGCATCACCACTTGGTAACACCATAGAAAATAATTGTTTTAAGCAAAAGTGTCCATAGATGCTAAATATAGTAAGGAAAAGTAGAAACAAAATATTTATATAACCACAAAGTAACTCCCCACAAGATACTGATGAAATGACAAAGTGAAAAATAACTTTATAGTAAAGGAACTTTACAGTAGACACAACCCTAACCAAGTGATCAAAGTTAACAGCCTCAGTAACGGGACAAATATATATAATGCACTTTCTGATATCATGCAATAAGAAAAACACACAATTATTTCTGTTTTATTCCTGCCAAAAATAAATATCTGAATCTAATCATAAGGAAACCTCAGATATACACTAATTGAGGAATAGGCTATAAAATACCCTGTCATCTTCAAAAGTGTCAAGTCATAAAAGACAAAGGAACTGCTTCAGATTAAAGGAGACCAAAGACACATGACAACTGAAGGCAACAATCCTGGATTGGTTCTTGGACTGGGGGGAAAAAAGAAATATATATATTTATATATACATGTAGAATGTATGTATTTACTGGTTCTTCAATCAGAAAATGTTGATTTGCTGATTGTTTTAAAAGACATTAGAAGAAAAGTTTTGTAGATAGGATAATAGTTTGATACAATTATTAATTTCCTTATTTTGACAACTGTACTATGGTTTTGAAATAGAATGTCCTTGTTATTAGGAAATACACTTCGAAGTCTTTAGGGCTAAAGTGGCATTATATCTCTCATATGTTTAATAAGATAATTTTTATTTTATATTAAATCTTATAAATACCAATACAGAGACAATTTAGAGGTGAATTTGATAAAATGTTACTTGAAGAATAAATGTGAAAGAGACAGGAGAATTCTTTGTAATATCTTTGCAATTTTTCTAAAAGTCTAAAATTATGTGTAAGTAAAATGTTAATTGGGAGACTATAAATGATGTGATTTATTAACTCTATTTAATGCACTGTCCAAAGTATTTTTTTATAATACTTAATCCTACCCAGCCTTGAAACTCAAATGCCACCTTTTTATCCTCCTCAACTGTTAGTTAGAAATAGAAAAAAAGAAGGAAAAAAAAGAAACTCAAATGCCACCTTTTCAAGAAGGCTTCCTTAGATTATGTTATCTCAATCAAACACACGGTGCTGTTTTCAATGCTCCAGTTTATATCTGTATTATAATTACTACTGTACCTGTCATATGCCCACTACTCAGGGCCATCACCTGACCATTTTATGCTTCTGTGCAAATCAGAAAACGATGCCTCTTTCAGGGGGTCATAACCCATATTAAAGAAAACGGTACCGTTGGTGGGCAGTGTCTTTGTGAAAATTAAAAGAAGGTACCAGAAGCACATAGATATAGCCCCCAAAGGCACATTGTGTGGCCAAAGAAAACACCTTGATTTCAACATCCATTCACACTTGGTCGGGAGTTCTTAGACAAATGAAAACCTGAACAACCAAGCTTGGCAGAAAGTATCTTATTTTTCCACCACTACCAAAATCAGCAGAAGAATCATGCCTCATATGATATATACTCAATAAATATCTAATAAATTAACAGCCCATTCAGAACAGGGGAAAGAAAAAAAAGAAGGCGTGAAAACTTTCAAAGGAATCAATCTTTAAATCAGGGGTCAGGAAACTACAGCGCACAACCTGTTTTGGTCTGGCTTCTAGGCTAAGAATGATTTTTAAGTTCTTCAAAGGTTGCTTATAGTAAAAGGAATCTGAAGTGAAATGGGAAAAAAAAAATAAGGATTTTTTAAAGAAAAAAGGATATGCAACGGAGTAGTTACATGGTCCTAAAGCCTAAAATACTTATTATCTGAGACTTTACATAAAACATTTGCCCATCCTTGCACTGAAGGAAAAAAAAACACATAGCTACAACAGCAATACAACAATTAAAAATCAAGCAGAGCTAGGTGCAGTAGTGCAGCCTATAGTCTCAGCTACTCAAAAGACTGAGGTGAAAAGGATCACTTGAGCCCAGGAATTAAAGGCCAGTCTGGGCAACACTGTAAGATCCTGTCTTTTAAAAAAATGAAAGATAAAGTTGCTTATTATTTTACATGAACCAGTATTTACTATTTCTGGCAAAGACCAGAAAACCTGCCAGACAAATTCTGTAACAGCTGTAACACTTCAGTTCTTCTTTTTTGTTTTGTTTTTTTTGTATTGACGGGGTCCCACTATATTGCCCAAGCTGGTCTCCAGCTCCTGAACTCAAGTGATCCGTCTATCTCAGCCTCCCAAACTGCTGGGATTACAGGTATGAGCCACCACGCCTAGCCTCCAGTACTTACTTTTTTTTTTTTTTGAGACGGAGTTTTGCTCTTGTTACCCAGGCTGGAGTGCAATGGCACGATCTCAGCTCACCACAACCTCCGCCTCCTGGGTGCAAGCAATTCTCCCACCTCAGCCTCCCAAGTAGCTGGGATTACAGGCATGCGCCACAATGTCCAGCTAATTTTTGTATTTTTAGTAGAGACGGGGTTCCACCATGTTGACCAGGATGGTCTCGCTCTCTTGAGCTCGTGATCCACCCACCTCAGCCTCCCAAAGTGCTGGGATTATAGGTGTGAGCCACCACGCCCAGCCTCCAGTACTTACTTCTAAAATAAACTGTGGGATAGCATTAAATTCTTTTCATGGAAGTTTAATATACATATAAGTAAGAAATGTCATGAAAGTCCCCATGTTCTTCTTTAAGTAATGTTTTCAACTAAAATTTAAGATTGATCCACCTAACTGAAGAAAAAAGGTATTTTACTAGTGTACATTTGATGGCAATACATGCACACCTTGTTTTATTCTGCTTTGCTTTACTGAAATTAACAGATGCTGCATTTTTGGCAAACTTAAGATCTGTGGAAACCCCGAGTCAGGCAAGTTCATCAGTGCCATTTTTCTAATAACATGTGCTCTCTTTACATCTCTGTGTCACATTTTCATAAATCTCACAATATTTTCAAACTTTTCCACTATTATTGTATCTGCTATGGTAATCTGTGATTAGTAATCTTTGACATTACCCTGATTTGTTTTAAGTGACCACAAACTGTCCATATAAGACAGCAATCTCAGTAAATGTGTGTTATAACTACTCTATAAACCAGCAGTCAGCCTCTCTCCTTTCTCCTTTTGCCTCCCTATTCCCTGAGACACAATATTGAAATTAGGCTCATCAGGCCAGGCATAGTGGCTCACACCTGTAATCCCAGCACTTCGGGAGGACAAGCCAGGCAGATCACTTGAGGCCAGGAGTTCAAGACCAGCATGGCCAACATGATGAAACCCCACCTCTACTAAAAATACACAACTTAGCTGGGTGTAGTGGTGGGCGCCTATAATCCCAGCCACTTGGGAGGCTGAGGCAGGAGAATTGCTTGAGCCCAGAAGGCGGAGGTTGCTGTGAGCTGAGATTATGCCATTATACTCCAGCATGGGCAACAAAGACCTTGCCTCAGAAAAAAAAAAAGAAAAGAAAAGAAAGGAAATTAGGCCAATTAAAAACCCTACAGTGGCCTCTAAGTGTTCAAGTGAAACAAAGAGTCACATGTTTCTCATGTGACTAGAAGTATCAAAAAGCAAATATAGGCAAAAAGCTAAGCCTCTTGTGCCAGTTAGCCAAGTCTGAATGCAAAGGAAACATTTTTGAAGTAAATTAAAGTACTACTCTAGTGAACACATACAGAAGACAGTTAAACAGCCTTATTGCTGATACGGAGAAAGTTTTAGTGGTCTAGACAGAGAATCAAACCAGCCACAACCTTCCCTTAAGCCAAAGCTTAATCCACAACAACACCCAAACTCTTCAATACTATGAAGCCAGAGAGAGGTGAGGAACTTTCAGAGAAAACTTGGAACCTAGCAGAGGTTGTTGCATGGGGTTTAAGGGAAGTAGCCATCTATATAATATAAAAGTGCAACGTTTACATACAATGTGGAGTTCAGTGGCAAAAAGAAAAAAAAAATAAAAAATAAAAAGTGCAACATAAAGCCCCAAATGCTGATGGAAAAGGTGCAGTAAGTTACCTATAAGATCTAGCTAAGTTCACTGATGAAGGTGGCTACACTAAACAGTAGGTTTTCAATGCAGAAAACAGCCTTCTATTGCAAGAAGGTGCCATGTAGCATTTTTTTTTTCCGAGACTGAGTCTTGCTCTGTCACCCAGGTTAGAGTGCAGTGGCACAATCTCGGCTCACTGCAACATCCGCCTACTGGATTTAAGCAATTCTCCTGCCTCAGCCATCCAAGTAGCTGGGATTACAGGTGCCCACCATCACACCCGGCTAATTTTTGTATTTTTAGTAGAGATGGAGCTTCACCATGTTGGCCAGGCTGGTCTTGAACTCCTGACTCCATGATCCACCCCCCTCAGCCTCCCAAAGTGCAGGGTTTACAGGCATGAACTACCGCACCTGGCCACCATCTAGCATTTTCATAGCTAGAAAGACAACCATGCCTGGCTTCAAAACTTCAAAAGACAGGCTCCCTTATTAGGGGTTAATGCACCTGGTGACTTTAAGGTAAAACTAATGTTCATTTAGCATTCTAGAATTACGGTAAATCTATTCCCTCTATAAACAGAACAAAGCCTGGATGACAGCATTTGTTTACAGCATGGTTTGCTGAATGCTTTAAGCCCACTGTTAAGACTTACTGCTTAGAAAAATTAAAAAAAAAAAAAAAACCCTTTCAAAATATTACTGCTCATTGCCAGGCATGGTAGCTCATGCCTATAATCAAAGCAGTTTGGGAAGCTGAAGCAGGTGGATGACTTGAGGCCAGGAGTTCGAGACCAACCTGGCCAACATGGTAAAACCTCATCTCTACTAAAAATACAAAAAAATTAGCCAGGCGTGGTAACACGAACCTGTAATCCCAGTTACTTGGGAAGCTGAGGCATGAGAAATGCTTGAACCTCACAAGGGTAGGTTGCAGTGAGCCGAGATCATGCCACTGCACTCCAGGCTGGGCAACAGAGTGAGACTCTGTCTCCCAAAAAAAAAAAAAAATTACTCCTCATTGACAACGCATCTGGTAACCCAAAAGCTATGATGGAAATTTACAAGGACATAAATGTTTTCATAACTGCTAACACAAGAATCAGTCCATAGCCCATGAATCAAGGCATAATGCTGATGTTCAAGTCATATTATTTAAGAAATACATTCTGTAAGGCTGCTGCTGCCATTCATAGAGAGCCTCTGATGGATCAGGACAAAATAAATTGAAAACTTTCTAAAAAGTATTCACCATTCTAGATTCCATTGAGAATGACATCCATGAGTATGAAAGGAGGTTAAAACATCAACATTAACAGGAGTTTCGGAGGAAACTGCTTCTAATCCTCATGAATGACTTTGAGGAGTTCAAGACTTCAGTGGAGGAAGTAACTGCAGATGTGATGGAAAAGAAGCAAGATAACTAAAATTAGAAGTGGGGTCAGAAGACGTAACTGAATTGCTACAATCTCATTATAGAACTTGAATAGATGAGATGTTGCTTCTTATGGATAAGCAAAGAAAGTGGTTTCTTGAGATGGAATCTATACATGATGATGTCGTGAGCACTGCTGAAATGACAACAAAAAATATTCGAGAATCGAGCAGGGCGCGGTGGCTCATGCCTGTAATCCCAGCACTTTGGGAGGCAGAGGCGAGAGCATCATGAGGTCAGTTCAAGACCAGCCTGGCCAATATGGTGAAACCCATCTCTACTAAAAATACAAAAATCAGCCAGGCATGGTGGCATGCACCTGTAGTCCTAGCTACTCAGGAGGCAGAGGCAGGAGAATCACTTGAACCCAGAGGCAAAGATTGCAGTGAGCTGAGATTGTGCCACTGCACTCCAGTCCAGCCTGGGCAACAAACCAAGACTCCATCTCAAAAAAAAAAAAGTTCCAGTAATGACTGGGCATGGTGGCTTACACCTGTAATCCTAGCACTTTGGGAGATCGAGGTGGGTGGATCCCCTGAGGTCCGGAGTTTGAGACCAGCCTGGCCAATATGGTGAAATCCCCTCTCTACTAAAACTACAAAAATTAGCCAGGCATGGCGGCACATGCCTGTAATCCCAGCTATTCAGGTGCCAGGGGCCATCCCACAGACCCAAGCAGAGGCAGGAGAATCGTTGGAATGTGGGAGGTAGAGGTTGCAGTGAGCCGATATCACGACACTGCACTCCAGCCTGGGTGATAGAGCGAGATTTCATCTAAAAAAAAAAATAACATTTGGGGGAAAAAAACATGCAACGTCTATTGGTACTGTCACCATACAATGTAATTATAGAGCTTCATGCCTTTTTATTTTTCACCATTCTGCTCATTCATCACCGTTTTTCAACACTACTCCTCTACATGCCCTTCACTAGTTTCTAACACTATTTCAACAAGGCCTGGGTAACAGATTTTTTTTTTTTTTTTTTTTTACATAACCAAAATATTTCACTGATCTAGATTTCTAGAATCAGACTAGTTGTATAGATGTAACTAATTTTCTTTGGCATTAGGGTACTACATACTTCTAACTCCCTTACAGTAAAGCTGTAAGAATGTTCTTCCCTCCAGCTATTCACACAGCTGGCCCTTTCTTGTTAGTTACTAACTTAAATGTCACCTCCTGAGAGAGGCCTTCTCTAACTACCCTATCTACAGCAGCTCCCCAACTACTATTGTGTCTACCTGTTTTAATACTTAAGTAACTAATCTTTAATACATCAATTAGACAATTAACTAAAATCTAGAAATCCAGTTCCACTTCTTAAGAAATTAACTCACACTCAGGTGTTATTTGATCTAAAGTCACATCGCTAATTAAAAAACAAAAAAAAAAAACATTAACTCACTTAGGTGAGTCATTGTTTTCTTCCCATTTCAGGTGGTTTTTTGTTTTGTTTTGTTTTGTTTTCAAATTATTATTAGAAAGGGAAATCCTATACCACTTATTGAATATTTCCTTCCTAAAAAGATGAGTCAAATGAGGCAGCAAGAAGGGGCGGGCCATGACAACCCAAACATAGTAAAGCTAGAGTTTTTTTTTTTTTTTTTAGCACACTGAGGTAGGAAGGCAACTCTAAATGCACAGAGAACAACTGCCAGATTAATCCAGTCATATAATCATCTAGAATCATTGTTTCAAAACAATTACCATTCACACAAGCGCGAGTATCAGCATTAATTGCTTGGGTTCAAATTCCGGCCCCAATACTTCTTAGCTCTGTGGTCTTAATCCTGTGACTTCAGCTCTCTGTTTCAATTTTAACAACTATGACGTGAAGATAAAAACAGTACCTTCTCAAAAGAAAAAAAAATGTTATCTTCTCATAAGGTTGTGAAAATTAAGTAATATTCCATACAGACTGCCTAGCTTAAAACAATGCCTGGTACGTTATTAACTGCTTAATATCTGTTAGCTAACATAATTATTTTCCTCATATTTCAGCATACACTATAGTAGTAAAGGGGAAAAAAAGGCCAGGCGCAGAGGCCCACACCTGTAATCCCAGCACTCTGGGAGGCCAAGGTGAGTCCAGGAGTTCAAGACTAGCCTGCGCAACATGGCGAAACCTCATCTCTACAGAAAATTTTTTAAATTAGCTAGGTGTGGTGGCTCGTGCCTACAGTCCCAGTTACTTGGGAGCTGAGGTGAGAGGATCGCTTAAGGCCAGGAAGTCGAGGCTCCAGTGAGCCAGGATCATGCCACTGCACTCCAGCCTGAGTAACAGAGTGAGACCCTGTTTCAAACCACCACCACCACCACACTCTTCATATAAAGTTTTACCCCTGGCCAGGCACAGTGTCTCATGCCTTTAATCCCAGCCCTTCGAGAGGCCAAGGCGGGCCGATCACCTGAGGTCAGGAGTTCGAGATGAGCCTGACCAACATGGAGAAACCCCCATCTCTACTAAAAATACAAAAATTAGCTGGGCGTGGTGGCGCACGCCTATAATCCTAGCTACTCAGGAGGCTGAGGCGGGGGAACTGCTTGAACCCGGGAGGTGGAGGCTGCAGTGAGCCAAGATAGCGCCACTACATTCCAGCCTGGGCAACAAGTAAGACTGTGTCTCAAAAAATAAATAAATAAAAGTTTTACCCCTTCAATGCCCTTGAGTCCCTCTAGAGAAAGGGATAAGGTGCTTGGTAATGAAGCTATGACCCAGACACACGAAAAATTCCAAACAACTCAGGTAGAAAAAGGATCTCAGGGCTCTAGTCCCATGCTGTCCAACAGAACTCTGTGCAATGATGAAAATGTCCTGTACTATGTTGTCCAATATTATTGCCATTAGGCACATGTGGCAGCTGAGTACTTGAAATGTGGCTAGTATGGATGAGAAACTGAAATATTTACATTTTAATCAACATAATTTTAAAGAGCCATGTGTGGAAGTAGCCACAGTACTGGATGGTGCCCACTCCCATCTTTTCCTTGAGTTCTCCAGACAGTAAGCCACTCACCTTCCAAAGCTTTCATATCCCCTCTGACTTATGCACCAAGAATACTTCCTGACAGGAAACTCAAAGTCTCTCCCAATGATCTACCCATTGCTCATAAATTTATCCCTTCCTGGAGGCCACAAACAATTATTCTCCCCTTCACAAGACTATCAATGGAGGACAAGGGAGTAGAGCTGAAACAAGGTTGGCCATTTACTGATAACTGCTAAAGCTGAATAACATATACGTAACTTTCATCCAACTGTTCTCTTTTAAAATACGTTGAAATTTTGCATTTTGAAAATCTTATTAGTAGTGTTTAAGCTTGTTTCATTTTCTAACTGAAACATATTCTTCCAAATGTGCTTCCTTACTTTAAGTGAGGATCCCCCTCCAATTCTTCTATTACACTGTGAACCAAATTTTTTCTACATACACCATGTGTATAGCATCCCTGTACTTTAGCAGACTCTTCCTTTCCTGGTACTTCTTTCTCTCTTCCATGGCCTCACTGAAAACTGCTTATCATTCTTCAAGATCCATCTCAACTCTCACCATTTTGAAGCCCTTTTCTTCACTGCACATTCATGGCAGTCCCCTCTCCGGGCTACCAGTTTAAACTATCTGCATGCCTTCCTTCTCCACACTACACTGGGTAACCTGGAAGCAGAGATGTTTCATTCATCTTTGTCTCTGTCCTAGTCTGACAGCTTCAAATGTGCAATGAATTAATGAACAATATACAAGCTCAACAAAATGCTAAACTGCATCCATTCATACTGTACTACCCCAAACCCATCAATACCATTTTTCAGCCTTAACTTGCTCATGTAGTTTCTACCAGTTTCCAAACATGCTAATAAGAACAACTAAAAATTACTGAGCACTCTTTACTTGCCAGGCATTGATTTAAGCAGGTTACATGTTCATTTAATCCTCATCCATCCCCTTTTTACAGAGGAAGAAACTTAAGCATAAGTGAAAATAATTTGCCATACATCACGAACTATGAAGGAGCAGGAATGCTAAATGAATACCAGTTGTAAAGTCCCTGCTCCTGTGTACAATAAAGAAGACAAATCATAATGATCTCAAATACAAGCTTCCAATTCCAAAATTCAGATTGGGAAAGGGGATTAGGATGCCAAATAGAAGGAACACTAACTTGTAAAAAGAAAAAGTAAACTTTCGACATTCTCCATAGAACAGTGTGAGGGAAAATGGTAATCTTATTCTTGTACTTTATAGTAAGCTACTTTTTTTTTTTTTGGAACAGAGTCTTGTTCTGTCGCCAGGTGCCAGACTGGAGTGCAGTGGCAGGATCTCGGCTCACTGCAACCTCCGCCTCCCGGGTTCAAGCAATTCTCCTGCCTCAGCTTCCTGAGTAGCTGGGACTATAGGCACACACCACCACGCCCAGCAAATTTTTGTTTTTTTTTTAGTAGAGACGGGGTTTCACCATGTTGGCCAGGATGGTCTTGATCTTTTGACCTCATGATCCACTTGCCTAGGCCTCCCAAAGTGCTGGGATTACAGGCTTGAGCCACCATGTCTGGCCAGTAAGCTACTATTGAATATGAAAGCTAACTTGTACCAGACAAGGTAAGTTCTACAGAAATTTTTTTTTATTATTATTATTAGTTTCATAGAAGATTTGGGCTAGATATTAAACTTTAAGTATGAGGATCTGGAATGGCAGAACAATGATGGAGGAACAGGCAGGAGGCAGAGGCTGAGCACAGGACCTGCACAAGCAGTGAGGAAGGAGACCTTCTTGATTTAAGTGGACGTCATACTTTTGAAGAGTTAATAGGAAACATGATCAGAAAGGTAAAATGGAGTTCTATCAGGAGTCAGCAAATGCCCATGGGCCTATGGCCTATTTTTATATGGCTTAAAGCTCAGAACATTTTTTACACTGTAAAGAGCTTTTAGGTCGGGCGCGATGGCTCATGCCTGTACTCCTAACACTTTGGGAGGCTGAGGTGGGTGGATCACCTGAGGTCAGGAAGTCGAGACCTGCCTGGCCAACACAGCAAAACCCCATCTTTACTAAAAATACAAAACTTAGCTGGGCATGGTGGCATACGCCTGTAATCCCAGCTACTCAGGAGGCTGAGATGGAGAATCGCTTGAACCCAGGACACAGAGGTTGCAGTGAGCCCAGACTGCGCCACTGCACTCCAGTCTGGGCAACAGAGCAAGACTCTGTCTCAAAAAAAAGACCTTTTAAAAGTCTGTAAAGAAAAACATGCACAAATACACACACAAAAAAAGGACTGTATATGGCTTACAAAGTCTAAAATATTTACTATCAGGCCGGGTGCACAGTGTTTCACACCTGTAATCCCAGCACTTTGTGGGGCCAAGGCAGGATCTGAGGTCAGGAGTTAAGAGACCAGCCTGACCGACACAGTGAAACCCCGTCTCTATTAAATACAAAAAAAACAGCCAGGCATGGTGGCACATGCCTATAACCCCAACTAGTTGGGATGCTGAGGCAGGAGAATCAGTTGAACCCAGGAGGCAGAGGTTGCGGTGAGCCAAGATGGCACCACTGTACTCCAGCCTGGGCAACAAGAGCGAAACTCCAACTCAAAAAAAAAATTTACTAAACTGAGCGAAACTCCATTTCAAAAAAAAAAAAAAAATTTACTATCTGGCACTTCACGAAGTTTGTCAGGCCTTGGATTAGGTCATAGAAAGCTTTGAAGGTGAAGACTCTCTCAGGGTTGGAAATGGAGTGATTTTTAAGCAGGGGGTAACCCAACACAAGTAGGGTTAAAGTCTAATAGCAAAAGGCAGGCTAGGCTAAACTCATGGACAAAATTAATGCATTGTAGTGATTAAGAATACAATGTACAATCTCCTGATATTACTGTTTGGCCCAAATAAATAACAGCATAACCAGGAATTTCCCTAAAGCCACAGAGGAAAGGAATTATTTCCTCAACTATTATTTTCCTTCCCTCTGGAAGACTAACATGTACTGACTGCTGAAGTCTTGTTCAGTGACCTTCTAGCCACAGATTTTGCAGCCTACCAACATGGACTGAGACAGGGAAAGCACAGGCAAATGAGTTCCATACTCCTACAGAAACATCCTAAGTGGTGTGTGGGTTCCTAGATCAAGTTGCAAACAATTCACAGCCCATGATATCATACAACACTACTTTTACTTCAAATTAATTATGGGTAACAATGAACTATCTGCCAAAATAGGTGGCTGCAGAAAACTAACCATCATTCATGATGATGTTTCTAAATTTCAAAATTAGAAAAATGAATTCAGGACTAAATAAAGCAGACTGACTGAAGAAATTTTATGGCTGACAATAATGGCTGGATTGTTTTCTTCACTGATTTTTTTTTTTTTTTTTGAGACAGACTCTCACTTTGTCCCCCAGGCTGGAGTGCAATGGTGCGATCTCAGCTCACTGCAACCACCACCTCCCAGGTTCAAGTGATTCTCCTGCCTCAGCCTTCCAAGTAGCTGGGACTACAGGGGTCTACCACCATGCCTGGCTAATTTTTTGTGTTTTTAGTAGAGATGGGGTTTTTGTCATGTTGGGCAGGCTGATCTCAAACTCCTGACTTCAGGTGATCCACCCTCTCCAGTCTCCCAAAGTGCTGGGATTACAGGCGTTAGCGACTGCACCTGGCCTTCTTCACTGATTTTTACTGGCTTTTGTCATATCTCTATATTTGAGGCAGTGGAACACGGTAATTAAAAAGCAAAGACTTTGAAATCTTAAAAGGTTAAAAATCTCAGCTTTATCACTTCCTATCTCTTTGACTTAAGGGCAATTTCCTTAATTTCTCCAATCCATCAAGTCCTCATCTGTAAACTAGATATGGCACTACCAGCCTGACAGGCTGGGCTGTTGTAAAGCTTAAAAGATATGTAAGTAACACTCTTGGCACAGCTCTCCTGAAACCTAATAGGCACAGAATGAATGGTAATTATTATATAAATAAAATGTTTATCATCTCTTTTCACGTTGCAGGTATCAAAATGTTTTTTTCTTCAGAAAAATTGCCACTACTACAACTTGGCTCAGAAATGCTAGTCTTTTTATTTCTAAAATGTTTTATAAGGAAAAAATTTTAATAATAATAAATAGGCATTCTTGTATATTTCCTTACCCTTTTAGATTGAGTTAAAAAGTTTGGAGACTTCCTATAGCATTTATAGACTATGAATAACTAAATTCCATTATCTGCCACAAATGTAAATCCCTCATTTTATTTCTTCCTTTTTTGGCGGTTGGTGGGTAGGGTCTCACTCTGTCACCTGGGATGGTATACAGTGGCGCAATCATAATTCACTGTAACCTCGAATTCCTGGGTTCAAATGATCCTCCTGACTCAGCGTCCCAAGTAGCTGGGACTATAGGCATGTACCACTATGACCAGCTAATTTATTTTTGTAGAGATGGGGCCTATGTTGCCTAAGCTGGTCTGAATTCCTGGGCTCAAGCCATCCTCCTGCCTTGGCCTCCAAAGTGCTAAAATTACAGGTGTGAGCCACTGTGCCCTGCCAAAATTCCTCCTTTTCTTCTCCATTTTTCATACTGTTGAGGTATAGTCCTTCACCCAGTGATGCTAGTGACTCAAGTTCCTGGTTAATTAAAAGAAAGTAATCATAACATTTTTTTGTTTTATAAGATGGGGCTTCACCATGTTGGTCAGGCTGGTCTTGAACTCCCGACCTCAGGTGATCCGCCGGCCTTGGCCTCTAAAGTGCTTGGATTACAGGCGTGAGCCACCACGCCCGGCCAATCATAACATTTTTTAATACCATCACTAGTTTTCTTCTCCTGTTCTCACTTGCATATACCTTTCCAGAGATCCAAAATGCAATGATAGTAACTTATTCATTCCATCTCTGCCACCTTCTGAGTGAATTTGAATAGGTCACTTAACCTCTCTGGGCCTTCATTTCCTCATGGGTAAAATGGAGACAGGATAACATATTCTCTAATAGGGCTATGTGGTAATCACATGAGATTATGTATGGCCTGGGAAAATAAACTCATAGTGGAGTCCACTCAATCCCCCTCCCTTTTCAAATGTATAACCCTAATCAACTTTCACAAGCTGAGGTCAGAAAGCTTCTCAAACATACTTATTTCTGTGCGTAGTCAGTGGCTGTCCCTGAACCACTAAAAAGAACAAGACCCTTAGCAACATACCAGACTGCTGATAAGAAGGGCTGGAGCACAGTGCTGTAAACATAGTTACTATAATCTTGGAACTCCTGGGCTCAAGCAATTCTCTTGCTTCAGCCTCCTAAGTAGTTGGGACTACAGGTGTGTGCTGCCATGCCCCACTAATTAAAAAATATTTTTTGTAGAAATAGAGTCTTGTTATGTTTCTCAGCCTGGTCTCGAACTCCTGGCCTTAAGTGACCCTTCCCACTTCAGCCACCCCATGACATGGGGAAGTTTACAGACATGACCCAAGCCCATTCTTCTGATGCTTTCTTTCTCCCTCTTCATCTAAAAGAACTCCTTTCAAGATTTCATAAGACAGAAGTAAATATTTGCATCTCAAACACCTCAATATCATAAGGTGGCAGGGGCAATTCGAACTTTCTGCCTAGTCTATACTACCACATAAGCTCCAGGAAGGAAGAGACCTAATCGGGCTCATTCAATACTGTATTCCTGAGCCTCACAAGCAGGAGGTAATCCAGAAATAAGAAAAAAGGGGGGTGGAGTTAAACATGGTATGGCTAAATAAATGCCATGCTTTCTACATGACAGCTTTTCCTTGGCAAAGTCAACCCCTACTGCTTAATAATAAAACCAACAGTCTGGCCAGGCACCCTCTCATGCCTATAATCCCACCATTTTGGGAGGCTGAGGCAGGTGGATAATTTGAGATCAGGAGTTCGAGACCAGGCTGACCAACATGGTATTACCCCATTTCTATGAAAAATACAAAAAAAAAATAGATGAGCGTGGTAGTGTACACCTGTAGTCTCAGCTACTCAGGAGGCTGAGACAGGAGAATCACCTGAACTCAGGAGGCAGAGGTTACAGTGAGCTAAGCTTGTGCCACTGCACGCCACTGCACGCCACTGCACTCCAGCCTGGGCAACTGAGACAGACTCAGTCTCAAAAAATAAAAACTAAACCAAAACCAACGGTCATACATTCAGCAACTTTTTCATTTTTTGAGATGGAGTCTCCTTCTGTCCCGAAGGCTGAACTGCAGTGGCGTGATCTCGGCTCACTGCAACCTCCCCCTCCCAGGTTCAAGAGATTCTCCTGCCTCAGCCTACTGAACCACTGTGACTACAAGTGCACCACCACGCCCAGCCAATTTCTGTATTTTTACTAGAGACTGGGTTTCACAATGTTGGCCAGGTTGGTCTTGAACTCCTGACCTCAAGTGTTCTGCCCACCTCAGCCTCCCAAAGTGCTGGGATTACAGGCTGAGCCACCATGCCCCATCACAACAAACACAACAAATTAATTGTAACTTACTAAGCATACAAAGTTGTACAAGGCCATTTGCTCCTACTGTTAAGATGCTCTAAATCTAGAATAAAGATAATGCAAATACTTCCAAACAAGTCAGATCCCAAATAAAGGCATGCACCACACCTTTCAATTAACAGACCAATGGTCAACCAGTAAGTGAAGGTAAACTTATTCCTAAAGAAAGATATTTTTGGCCCAGTACAGTGGCTTACGCCTGTAATTCCAACCTAAGGTGGACAGATCACTTGAGGTCAGAAGTTTGAGACCAGCCTGGCCAACATGGTGAAACCCTGTCTTTAATAAAAATACAAAAATTAGCCAGACATGGTGATGCATACCTGTAATCCCAGCTACTCGGGAGGCTGAGGCAGGAGAATCGCTTGAACCCAGGAGGTAGAGATTACAGTGAGCTGAGATCACCCCACTGCATTCCAGCCTGGGTGACAGAGCGAGACTCCATCTCAAAAAAAAAAAAAAAAAAAGATATTTATCAATTTAGTGTATCCTAACTGTACAGTGACTATAAATTCTACAGTAGTATAAAGTAATATCCTAGGCCTGCATATTCACACACCACTCATACACTGACTCATCCCAAGCAACTTCCCATCCTGTAAGCTCCACTCACGGTAAGTGACCTATTCAGATGTACCATTTTTATCTTTTACGTTTTATTTTTACTTATGCTTTCTATGTTTAGATATGTTTAGATATACAAATAGTTATCATTATTTTACAACTGCCAACAGTATTCAGTACAGTAGCATGATATATAGGTTTGTAGCCTAACAGTAACACTCTACACCACAGCCTACATGTGTAGCAGGTATACCATCTAGGCTCGTTTAAGTATACTCTATATTTGTACAATGATGAGAACTAAAAAATTTCTCAGAATGCATCCTCATCATTAAGCAATGCATAAACATAGTTTCTCATCACCAAAGATGACATGAATGGCAAATAAACACATGAAACAATGCTTAATATCACTGGACATTAGGGAAATGCAAATTAAAACCACAATGAGGCCAGACACAGCGGCTCACACCTGTAATTCCAGCACTTTGGGAGGCTGAGGCAGGTGAATCACCTGAGCCCAGGAGTTCAACACCAGCAGGGCAACATAGTAAGACCTCATGTCTACTAAAAATCAGAACAAATTACCAGGTGTAGTGGTACATGCCCGTGGTCCCAGTGATTCAGGAGGCTGAGGCAGGAGGATCACTTAAGCCCAGGAGGTCAACATTGCAATGAGTCAAGATCACACCACTGCACTCCACCCTGGGTGACAGAGCAAGA
>PVKP010018551.1:0-44079 GCA_004027715.1 Plecturocebus donacophilus | reverse complement strand
CAGTAAAAAAGCAGCATGATCAGGAGAGAGTTGCCTTATTATGCAAATCACTTAAAATTGAAACACAGATGTCTTATTTTCAAAACATATTCAGCTATTTCCACCTTCAGGAATTCTTCAGCAGCTGTATTCCATGTAGAGTCTAGGTCTTCTCCTTCCATTTCTTTCCCTCTTTTTTGGGCTTCCTTACTCCTCTCTGAAGGAATTACCTGGGCAATGTAAAACTCCTCTTAGTTTATTACAGAGTACACTTGAATTATTGTTGTCTCTTTGCTTCAGACCTCCTCAATCCCAGCCAAATCTATGGGTTAGTTATTTTCTGAAGTGCTTTGCTAAATGAAGAGAGTTCTCTCTACTTACGTATTTCTGCTACTAGCTCTTAATCTAAATTCTACTCTCTTAATTACATATTGTATTCTGTTTCTCGAATCTATGTATTTATGTGTGTTTATAGCTGGTTTAGAAAACTTTTTATTGCATGTATCATTTATTATATGACTGTGATTATAAAAAACATTGACTGAACAAATATGCATATAAATCGTTGATGTTACTACTTAAAATTAACATTGGAGAATACAACCTTTTTGTGGAGGGACAGGGTCTCACTTTCTCTCCCAGGTTGGAGTGTAGGGGTTCAATCACATAGCTCATTACAGTTGTGCACTCCTGAGCTCAAGCAAACCTCCTGCCTCAGCCTGGTGAGTAGCTAGGGCATACGCATGTGCCATCACACCTGGCTAATTTTTGATATGTTTTGTAGAGATAGGGTCTCATTATGTTGTCCAGGCTGGTCTTGAACTTCTGGACTCCTGGCCACAAGGGATCCTCCTGCCTTGGCCTCTGACATGTCTGTAATCTCAGAGCTTTGGGAAGCCAAGGCAGGAGGATCCCTTGAGCCACACACACTTATTTTCTGAGTATTAAGGCTGTCCTGATGAAAGGTAGAGTCACATTGTGGTTAAACCTAGGCTCCTGGCTTCAACTCAAGCTCTGCAGCTTTCTAGCTGTGTGAACCCCAAGAAAGTTATTTAACATCTCTGGGTCTATTTCTTCTCCTATAGAATATGAATGATTATAGTTTCATTATGGGGTAATTGTGTAATTAAATACTATCATTCATGTAAAGCCTTTAACGTAGTGGCCATATCATGAGTATTTATTATATATCAGGTCCTATTTTCATGAGGAACTTGTATTTATAACTAGTATCGTTATCTTTGGTTCTATCTGGATCATTGAGCTTACTCTTTGTAGGAAAATTTTTAGTATGACAAAAAAGATAGTCCTGCATTTAGGAAGAACTCTCTAAGGACATGAAAAAATATGATTTCACTGGAGTTATTGGAAGTTTCTTTCAAATTCTATTAATTATCTCCTTATCAACATGGAATTAGGACAATTTCAGCACTAAAAAATGTATTTTAAAGTTATACTTTGCTTCAAATTACAGTTATGTCAAATGTCATTATTACTCTAAGAAAACCCTAAGATAAAATACAGCAAACTCTTACAAAATATATTTTCTGCTTTAGGAGATAGAATTGCAGGACATCACAGAAGAACGATATTTCATTGTTGATTGTTCTTGAGGTAAGAAATGCCTTTAAATAAATTGTATCAGAGCTAATTTGAAACGGTTTCAAGAGATCTTGTGCCAGCTGGTATGTACATGTATGTGTGTATGTGTGTGTATATCATCAGTATAATCACTATTGCTGCTATAATACCAGTTCTCTATATAATGCAGGCAGCAGATGGTGACCTGTAAGTTTTACTCTAATTCTCAATTTGTTCATTTTCAATTTTGTTAGTTTCTGGAATAATGCATACTCATCCAAATCTCCTTGGTAGCATATTTATCTAAGGTAAAATAGCATTTCATTTTTATTCTTATCATATGAAAATCTAGAAAAAAATAGAAAACTTTGTTTGCATCATCCCAAGTTTTATAGTCCTAATTTTAGGGATGAATGAACAGTAAGATTATTGCTTTGGCTTATGTCTTCCTTCTCTCCTCTTTTTCCTGGGAATCACCTTACTTTTCACATATATATAAATACACACATATAAAAATACACATGCAAACTATTTTATTGTTCTCTGAAGAAATGACATTGGTCATTGGTAGTATTAGCAGTTTCCTTGTGATAGAGAAAGGAAATCAAAAGGTCTTATATTCACATGAACTAAAGCTCTACTAATACATGTTCTAAATAGTTTGCTATAACAAAGTTTTCTGATGCCTTTTACTTCGGTGACCTAATTTTTATATGTGAAATAACTAGGACAATGTTTGCTTTTGGTCAATACTACTGTAAGTAAATGATGTAAAACCAGTAATCTTTTAATATCTTTAGAATCTCTAAACGTCTTTTGTTTTATTTTGGCAGATTGTGGGAAATTAAATAAGCCATTTCTTTCTCTTTCATAAAGAGTAGCACACTAGAAAAGGCTTTAGTGAGGGAAGGAGATTCTTGTCAGTAGTGGTAGTATTGGATTGTTCAGGTATTTTTAAATAAAATATACGCAAGTTTATAAATGTAATTCACCACATAAACAGAACCAAAGACAAAAACCACATGACTACTTCAATAGATGCAGAAAAGGCCTTCGACAAAATTCAACAGCCCTTTATGCTAAAAGCTCTCAATAAACTAGGTATCAATAGAATGTATCTCAAAATAATAAAAGCTATTTATGACAAACCCACAGCCATATCATACTGAATGAGCAAAAGCTGGAAGTATTCCCTTTGAAATCTGGCATTAGACAAGGATGCCCTCTCTCGCCACTCCTATTCAATATAGTATTGGAAGTTCTAGAGAGAGCAATTGGGAAAGAAAAAGAAATAAAGCATATTCAATTAGGAAAGGAGGAAGTCAAATTGTCTCTATTTGTAGACAACTTGATTGTATATTTAGAAGACCCCACCGTCTCAGTCCAAAATCTCCTTAAACTGATAACCAACTTCAGCAAACTCTCAGAATCCAAAATCAATGTGCAGAAATCACAAGCATTCCTATACACCAATAACAGACTTAAAGAGAGCCAAATTAATAACAAACTGCCATTCAAAATTGCTACAAAGAGAATAAAGTACCTAGGAATACAACTAACAAAGGATGTATAGGACCTCTTCAAGGAGAACTACAAACCACTGCTCAAGGAAATAAGAGAGGACACAAACAGATGGAAAAACATTCCATTCTCATGGTTAGGAAGAATCAATATCATGAAAATGGCCATACTGCCCAAAATAATTTATAGATTCAGTGCTATCCCCATCAAGCTACCAATGACCTTCTTCACAGAACTGGAAAAAACCACCTTAAACTTCATATGGAACCAAAAGAGAGCCCGCATAGCCAAGTCAATTCTAAGCAAAAAGAACAAAGCTGGAGGCATCATGCTATCTGACTTCAAACTATACTACAAGGCTACAGTAATCAAAACAGCATGGTACTGGTACCAAAACAGAGATATAGACCAATGGAACAGAATAGAAGCCTTGGAGGCAACGCCACACACCTACAGCCATCTGAACTTTGACAAACCTCACAAAAACAAACAATGGGGAAAGGATTCCCTGTTTAATAAATGGTGTTAGGAAAACTGGCTAGCCATGTGAAGAAAGCAGAAACTGGACCCCTTCCTGACACCTGACACTAAAATTAACTCCAGATGGATTAAAGACTTAAATAAGACCTAACACCATAAAAACCCTAGAAGAAAACCTAGGCAAAATCATTCAGGACATAGGCATAGGCAAGGACTTCATGATTAAAACACCAAAAGCATTGGCAACAAAACCCGAAATAGACAAATGGGATCTAACTAAACTCCACAGCTTCTACACAGCAAAAGAAACAATCATTAGAGTGAACCAGCAACCAACAGAATGGGAAAACATTTTTCCTATCTACCCATCTGACAAAGGGCTAATATCTAGAATCTACAAACAACTAAAACAGATTTACAATAAAAAAAAAAACATTCAAAAGTAGGCAAAGGACATGAACAGGCACTTTTCAAAGGAAGACACATATGATGCCAACAAACATGTGAAAAAAATACTCATCATCACTGGTCATAGAGAAATGCAAATCAAAACTACATTGAGATACCCTTTCATACCAGTTGGAATCACAATCATTAGAAAATCTGGAGACAACAGATGCTGGAGAGGATATGGAGAAATAGAAACACTTTTACACTGTTGGTGGGAGTGTAAATTAGTTCAACCATTGTGGAAGACAGTGTGGTGATTCCTCAAGGACCTAGAAACAGAGATTCCATTTGACCCAGCAATCTCATTACTGGGTATATATCCAAAAGATTATAAATCATTCTGTTATAAAGACATATGCACATGTATGTTCACTGTGGCACTGTTTACAATAGCAAAGACCTGGACCAACCCAAATGCCCAACGATGATAGACTGGACAGGGAAAATATGGCAATTTATACACCATGGAATACTATGCAGCCATAAAAAAAGATGAGTTCGTGTCCTTTGTAGGGACATGGATGAATCTAGAAACCATCATTCTCAGCAAACTGACACAAAAACAGAAAATCCAACACTGCATGTTCTCACTCATAGGCAGGTGTTGAATAATGAGAACACATGGACACAGGGAGGGGATCATCACACACTGGGATCTGTTTGGGGGGACTAGTGGAGGGACAACGGTGGGTAGGAAGTTGGTGAGGATTAACATGGGGAGAAATGCTGGATATAAGTGACAGGGATGGAGCCGGCAAACCTCATTGCCACGTATGTACCTGTGCAACAATCCTGCATGTTCTGCACATGTACCCCAGAACCTAAAGTGCAATAAATTATATACAAATAAAATTACTTTTGCCAGGCATGTGGTTCACACCTGTAATCCCAGCACTCTGGGAGGCCGAGCAGAGCAGATCACTTGAGGCCAAGAGTTTGAGACCAGCCTGGGCAACATGGTGAAACCCTGTCTCCACTGAAAAACACAACAGAACAAAAAAGTATCTGAGCATGGTGGCACATACATTGTAATCCCAGCTACTTAAGAGGCTGAGGCACAAGAATCTTTTGAACCCAGGTGTTGGAGGTTGCAGTGAGCCCAGATTATGTCATGAACTCCAGCCTGGGTGACACAGTGAGACTGCCTCAAAAAAAGGCAAAGAAAACAAGTTACCATTTACAGAACTGATGATTAGAACAGAAGCCTGTTAATTGCTGGTAAATATTTGTGACATCTGAAGCTGGAGAGGTGTCCTCACAGAAGAAATCAGGCAAAATGTGTTTGCTTTTCCTCCCCATTTCACTAAGTCCCTGTTTCCTAACCAACTCTAAATGTAATCCTGCAGCATAGCCCCCGACTGAGTCAGCTCATTCAGATGTCCAGAAACCATGCTGGCTCCCTTTTCAGTCCTCTTTTCTTTCACCAGAGGTAGTAATGCCATTGGGTAGATCTTTGGGGAATTTTCCTTTCTGCTCTTCATCCTCATTACTCCTGCCATCTGGTCCATTTCTGTTTTGCTTCCTTTCAGCAGATGTGTTCCCACCTCCCTTCCCACAGTGACCTAAAGGAATCTCTAGTGGTTCAGCATACCCACAAGTCTGGACAGGGACAGGGATAGACAATGGGTTAATGCTAGCATTGTGAAGCCATGCAAAGACGGAAAGAGATTTTCATATGTGTTTAAAGTAAGAAGCCATATGTTTATACTTGTTCACAGACCCAAAATATTTCTTCTTTTCTTTTGGCTTTATGAAGTAAACCTGGAAATAAATTCCCATGTTTTACCAAATGAAAGTCTTATTTTATAAGATCCAAATTTCTGCATGCTTTTGACCAAACACTGTGGCCCAAACCATTGAAATTTGCAGTGCATTTGATACTTATGGAGTACAAGTATACATCTGCTCATAATTTGTAGAGTTACCTGCTGTGGCTGACACTTTACGCATGTTTAAGTATGTTATCTGAACTCAATAATGTACTCCTTATAGGGACATCTGGGTACAAGATAAATTTCATCCTAAGTTAGATATTAGTTCTACTGAATAAATTGACTAAGCTATGAAATAACTATCATTAATGCAAGCTTACATTTCTTAGCCCTGAAATATGAGATCCAGATTGTGAAATATAGTAAAATTCAAAGAATGAAGACTCAGTTCTGGGAGGGAGAAAAGAGAGAAAAGTGATAAAAGTAGATGATGATGATAGTTTGCCCACTGAGATAAAAACACTTTATACATTTGTTTAAATCCTCAATTCAATGTAAATCTTACTCTAGATAGAATAATCTGAAACAATTATTAAAAATTTAAAAAGTATTTCACATTTCAACCTGCTGAGAAGACAGGATAAGATTAAGCGGTCATTGGTAAAAGTTAAGGTTAAACTTTAGTGTTTACATTTTCCTTTATAAAATAGAATTCTACATCTTTATGCTAACAATTAATTTATGCATTTTATGATTGTAGTGATGAATACATCAATAGTTTATAAAAATATATGTGTACCTAATTGGAAAAATATGTTTTGAAATGCCTGCTGACCTTTTGGAGATCTTCACTGGAAGGGCAGGCACAAAAGACGGTAGTAGACAGATATCACTAGGACTCTCTTCCCTGCATGATGAAGATTTCCTTGTCTAGATCCTTTGAGATGGAGCTCCATAAACTCTGGAACTAAGTGCATTCTTTTTGAAACTTTTAATGAAATTATGAATGAAAAGCATCTGAAAGAAGCCTCCAATATACAGAAGAACTGAAAGGTGATAAACTTTGGAGTCAAATTTTGACTCATATGTCACCTTACTAAAAAACTGTAGTGTGTATTAAATAAATAAATACTATGAAGTTATAGAAAAATAAGGCTAATAATTATAGATCTATTAGAAATCATCAATGGGAGTTTTCTTATTTCATGAATAAACTTTTATTTCTAACTTTTTATCCTCAAAGCATTTATTTTCCTGATTAATGTAGTTTCTCAAGAAATAATATGACTAGAATATATATAAACTTAACAAGAATGCATCTCCTACATTTTTATACATTGTGAAAAAACATATAATTCTAAGTAAAGAATTATGAAATAATCGTCTCTTTTTCTTCACAGGAATCTAATTATTGTATAAATTCAACCTAAGAACATAGGACTGAGAAATATGGAATCATTAAATTATAGAACTAATGGGATCTGAAACATTATGTGCAGCAACAACATTTTATTGCTTTTAAAGTAAGTGTAAGACTATCAAATATAAAACTTTGCCACCTTTTTTAGATAATTATACTTACAGAAAGCCTAGAAGTTCAAAACCTGGGAGAAACCAAGGCTCATTTGTCTTTAGCATATTAAAATTATATCACTCATACTAAATAAAAATAAATTTCTCATTCACTACTGTAGTTATTCAACTAGGCATTTCATATGATAGGACCACTGCATGTGTTGATTTGGAAATGATGGAAAATTGAAATGTCTGAAGGAATTTGATGATATGAACGAGAACTGCAGTGACTAGGAATTAAATATGTAGATTTTGATGAGGCTGATTTGGGAATATAAATTGAGTATGTAGAAAGTATTTGATAAAAAGCAAAAAGAAGATCCACATGTAGTTCTTAGAGATGAATTTTGTGAAACGAAGGAAGACAAACTGTTCATAAAAGAGGAAGTCACTGTCAACTAATTTCAGAGGAATGGTGTCATACAGAGTGTCCACATGCAACGGGGATAAGAGAATGAGGATGAGAAGAGCATTAGGGAAAATGTGAGCATGAGAGAAGCTGACAGAAGAGATCCAATTAAAAAGTACAACTTGAGCTCAAAACCAGAGGGGTAAGAATGGTAGTGAAGTGTCTCTGGAGGTGGGACATGATGGAATCTGAGGTCAGAGAGGAGGAACTAACTTCAGACATAAAAAGAAAAGATGAGGGTTTTTTTTTTTTCTGAAACCTGGAAGAAAGATGAAAGGGTAGGTGCAAACAGAGAGATACACTGAGTTGGGACAAAGATGAAAGCAGGAGCTCATGAACTCAACCTTCCCAGTTACATGGGGAGTGGGATCACCTGTTGAGAAGGGCAAAGAATATTAGCACTTAGAAGAGAAGAGAAAAGATCTGAAACAACTTAGGTTGGGCACATACTGAGGAGCCAGCAGAAGATAAATAAAAGGACTGCTTAGCACTGATAGGAAACAAGTTGCAGTTCGATTTTCATACTTTACAGGACAAAGTAAGGACACTGGTTTATTATTTGAAAACTTTGACTTGTGTACCAGTGTCATCATAATTTGGCCAAACTGCTTTATGGTAGTAATATTTTTAAATAAATTTCATTGTGTATATTTAAAGTGTACAAATGATATTAGAGTAGATAGATAAGAAAAAGGTTACTATGGTGAAGCAAATGAAAATACACATTCATAGTTATCCTTTTTTGTGGTAAGAGAAATTAAAATCTACTCATTTGGCATGAGTCCCAAATACACTGCAATTTTATTACCTATAGTCCTCATATTGTACATTAGATCTCTAGACTTATTCTTCCTGCATATCTGCCACTTTGTATTCTATGACCTACATCTTTCATTTCCTCCCCACCCAAACACCCACCCCTGGTAACCACTGTTTTGTTCTCTATCTTCGTATATTTGAATTATTTTTTAAAGAGTCAACATATAAATGAGGTCGTGCAATATTTCTCTGTGTCTGGCTTATTTCACTTAGCATAATGTCCTTCAGACCCATCCATATTGTGGCCAGTAGCAAGATCTCATTCTCTCCTAGGGCTGGGTAATAGTCCATTCTATAGATGCATCACAGTTTATCCATTTGCCTATTGACGTACACTTCAGTTATTTTCATATGTTGGCTGTTATGAATAATGCTGCATTGAACATGGGAGTGTAGATATCTTTACGAGATGGTGATTTCATTTCCTTTGGATATATGCCCAGAAGAGAGGTGGCTGGATCATATGGTTGTTCTATTTTAAATTTCTTTAGAAACCTTCATGATGTTTTCTGTGGTGGTTATTGTTATCAAGTACCTCACCATTCAGGTTGCTGAAACTATGCAATGCATAAGTGATCTTAAACTCATAAGAAGAAAACTGTGTGTTTATTACCAATATTTAGTAGGCAAAAAGCCATCTTAAACTCTATTAACTTGATGTCTGCAAACAGCATCACCATTCATATGCATTTTATTCATGTCTTATTCTGGGTCTGAAAAAGAAAAAATAATTCTAGAAAACCAGTGTTTTCCCCAACTGAGTTCAAAATAAAACCAAAAATGCCTGCAAAAACTAGGTACTGAAAAGCTAGGAAATTCAATCTGCTTCTATATACAAAACAATGACATAGTTAAATATGAAGGCAGTAACTGAAATGAAATCACCCTGCTATTATCTCAACATTGGTTTTTTGTTTTGTTTTGTTTATGTATTGGACATTGGAAAGGAAGAGAAAAAAAGGAATAAGCAATTGAAAAGGCTTTATGTTTTTAATTTATACAACATTGCCAAACCCCAATGAGCAAAATACTATTCATTTTCTATGTCTTAGTGCACAACAAATAGACACAAATGCTTAAGTGCCTAACTCTTTCCAAAACATATTCAGGAAGTGTAAGTAGAATGAGGCCTTTCTTAATGTGTGGCTTACAGAATGGTAGAGTAGATATACAGAAAGTAAACAGAAGACAAAAGAAATGTGAAAAATTTCCAAGATATTGCATAATTAAAGTCAAAGACATTTATGTATGAAAATGGGTTTGCCTACAAAATGAGTTTAGAATATATTAGCTGCTAAATTGAAGCAAAACAGAAAAAAGTGATCAAGTGATATTTACAGTGAATGTGGACATGGAATTCAAGAAAAGTCAAAAGGTGCAAGTCAAATATTGCCAGGGGATTATAATTGTTATGCTAAACAAAATGAGATAAATATATAGGGCCAAGAACTTACTAGTTTTCAACTTGTAAGCATAAACCTCTGTATAAGTCCATTTTCACACTGCTATAAAGAAATACCCAAGACTCAGTACTTTATAAAGGGAACAGGTTTGACTCACACTTCTTCATGGCCAGGGAGGCCTCTGGAAACTTACAGTTATGGTGAAGGTAAGGGGAACAGGCCCTTTCTTTACAAGGAGAGAGAGAAATCACAAAGGAGGAGGAGCCCCTTATAAAACCATCAGATCTCAGATCTCCTGAGAGCTCATTTACTAACATGAGAAAAGCATAGAGGAAACTGCCCCCACAATCCAATCATCTCCCACCAGGTCCCTCCCTTGACATGTGGGGACTGCAGTTTGAGGTAAGATTTGTGGGGGGACATACGGCCAAACTATTGTCTAGCTATCTCCTTCATTTCCTTTGGAATAAGGAGAGGGACAGAGAGAGAAGAGAGAGAGAGAGAGATTAGTCTTAACAAATTGAATGATAAGTTAATTCCTAATATAAGAAATTGACTGAGGACCTAAAAGGACTTTATGAGCATCAATGAGTCACAGCCTAAATGAGAATATCATCCTCACAAGGATGTTAGTCTCCAATTTAGAATCCAGATGATTTCTTAGGAAATTGTGTTTGTAAATATCACGGTTTTAACATACGTTAATTTTTTACTGATGTATAACAGAATGAAAGACACTTATCAGATGCTAGTAAAGGTTTAAGAATTGTTTTGAAAAGTTAGAGGTAATTGTGGTGTTCAGAGAGAATAAAATTTGATTGTTTACTTGCTCTGCTCTAAAACATATTCTTTCTTGCATCGATTGGGAATAATTGGCAAATGCATCTCTGTAAGGTTTATTGATCATTTTGACGACAACTCAACCAGATTTATATGTGAATATAATCATGTGGGAGTTACAATCTTGTGAAATACATGACTTTGTATCACTATGCGGAATGCAAGACGTCAGTGTTTATTTTCCTTCAAGCTTCCTTTCCAATCCTTTCAACAACAATGACAGAAACTTAATGCTGCATCCTTAGGGTGTGTCTAATCATCCTTCACTCACTGGTAAGACTTGTACTGGTCTTTTTTTGCATGTGAATTATTTACCATGTACTTATTTTTGCTACCAGTTTGTTATTACTTATCTTTTGAATGGTCTTTTCCCCTGGAGTCATTGAGTCCCATATTTAGAAGTCAGAAATATTCTATTCTTGGCAAAAGTGCATATTTTGTATTTGATAAACCTTTATTTCTTGAAACTTACTGGATTTTTCACTCTCTCATTTATTGGACAATTAGTCTCTTGAGTATTTATTGACTCCACTTTCTGTAATACATTTTAAGTGTTTGCCTTCTACCTAGATAATTTTTCAGCATTTCTCTCTTTTTCATTAAGTGGAAATTCTCCAAAAATTGTTAGTCATATAAAATGCCAAATTTAAGATGTAATCAGAATTGATATTTTCTTGAAATAAACAAAGAATGTCTATATGTCTGATTCTGTTTTTTTTTTTTATATAAAGATGAGAGACCACATGAGATGACCGGCATATTCTACCTAACTAGAATACCACATGACTTTCCTCTTAATTTTGGTTTTCCATTTATTTTAATTGGAACATACTTTTTATTGTTAAATATATATCCCATGCCAAGTGAGAGTTAATAAGGAGAAAGTATAGTAGAGGAAATATAATAAGGACTCTTTCATCAATGGCCAGGGTTTGAACCCAGTCACATTTATATACTAGCTATGTGATCCTGGATAACTTCACAGGAGTTTTGTGCCTATTAAATAGCATAGGCTCATGGTTAGAGCTGGAGTCTATTAACCTCAGCAAACTAATGCAGGAACAGAAAACCAAGTACTGCATGTTCTCACTTATAAGCAGGAGCTAAATGATGTGAACGTATGAACACAAAGAAGGAAACAACAGGCACTGGGGCCTACTTGATGGTGGAAGGTGGGAGGAGGGAGAAGAGCAGAAAAGATAACTATTGGGTACTGGACTTAATTCTTGGGTGATGAAATAGTCTGTACAGTAAACCCTCATGACATGAGTTTACCTATGTAACAAACCTTCATATGTTCCCCCGAACCTAAAACAACAGTTAAACAATATAAATAGATAGATAGATAGATAGATCGCATAGGCATGTAAGGTACCTAGAGAAGTGCTTGACAAATAATATGGGATTCATGAGGTGGATGTTAGTTCCAGTTTTTATGCTTTTGAAAGGTATATTAGGTCAATGTTATGCTTTATTCTACATAATTTGATCCATAAAAGTATCACATATTTTTATGTGGTCCCACCATGTTTCTCAGATATTCTTAGATAATTATGCTTTATTAAACATAATTTGATCCATAAAAGTATCACATATTTTTATGTGGTCCCACCATGTTTCTTAGATATATTACATTATAAAGAAATCCTGGTTGTGTGAGTTTATGTGAACAATGGAAGAAGAATATGAATTAACATTTATTGCCTACACTATGCCAGCATAATGCTATGCATGTTATATATTAATTTTGCAATAAGTAAACTAGAGATAACAAAAAGAAAGAGCCTTTTAATTCATGCTATGGCCTTACGTCAATAAATACTCAAGTTCAAAATACTTCATGATCATTCTTTTCATATTTCTGTTTTTTTCTATAATCTATTTTTTACTGTCTTTTAAGCTTCTGTATTGATAAGAAGAGAAAAGAGAATAAACTGGATACCACAGAGACCTGTGTGCTAGCTCATGTGTTGATGACAGAGCTAATTATTAAGAGGATCATGGAGTAGATTATTTGGGTTTTGAGCCAGGATCCCACTCAGATCTTGGCCAAGGCAGGAAATCAGGACAAATACCTCTTTTCTAATCCTTAGGTATTAGTCAGGGGCTTGATTACCAGGTAAGGGGTTAAGAATCCAGGTTCTGTATCCAAAATAAGAAGATGAATAGAGTTAACAGAATGGCCTGTTAGACCCTTGATTTGTAATATGTCGGGTCTCTAAATAGATCAAAGCTGAACTTACAGTTAAATAATTCCTGTTGCAAAGATTAGATAGTATTTCCCAAAGCCTGTCCCTCATAATACTAATGCATAAATTTACTTCTTAAGAAATGTCCTCTTGTTAAACGATTTGGGGGAATACACAGTTTGCACACGTTTCCATGATAAATGCACCAAGAAACCTTGCAGTAGAGAAACCTATTCAATTTTATTTGATGCAGTATTTCTCAGAACTATTTGATTGCAGGATACTTTTCTCATATAACATGTTTTAATATTTATTCTCATTTACTCTACAAAATATACCTTGATACATGCCATATTATAAAGGTATGTCTCCAAATCTCTCTCTCTCTGTGTGTGTACGTGTGTGTGTGTGTGTGTGTGTGTGTGTGTGTATGTGTGTGAAGCAAAATATGAAAGGGCCACATCAGATTGCTAATATAAGCTGTGTAGGCAGGGAGCTGATTTGGGGTAAAGGTGAGGAAGGGGTTAAGCAGAAAAAAAAAAGAAGTAACATATTAAGTAAAAGAGTTGACAAAAATGATAGCCAACAAATAAAAATACAAATAAGAATTTATTCAATAAATGAATTTCATAGAACCTTCTGAACAAATCTCTAAAAAAGTAAATGAAAGGATAATATCCAGTTTAAAAGAACAAAAATATGTGGAATAAAAAACAGAGGCACAAATAATACAAGAATAGGAGGTTAAAAAGAACCAATTAGAAATATTTGCAATGATGACATAGTATTGAAATGATAAAGAAAATTACAATGAATGAGATAAACTCTAGTTTGGAGAGAAGAAAATAAATAATGAGTTGAAGTATAACTTTGAGAAATTTAATTTACCAAACCTTTAAACATGCTTACTGTATGCCAGATTCTTTGCTAAGTACTTGACAAATGACTCAATAATCCTATAGTAACCCAATAAAATAGACACTATTGTTGCCAATGTTTTACAAATTAAGAAACTGATATACAGAGGGTATATTGCTTAAAATCATGTAGTTAGTAAATGAAGAACCCCTAGATCACTGCACACAGAGACAAAGAGATACAAAGCATGAAAGAGCAATAAAGAGACCTAAAAGATAGGTTGATGGAATTAAGAAAATAATACTCTAATTTCCAAATAATGATTAACTTTGAGCAATGGTGGAGAGTTACTGAGGTTGGGGATAAAACAGTATGGATAACTTTTCATTTATTTGAAAAATGAGATACCTTTGAAGAGAATATAGAAAAATGACAATATCTTTACATTTGGGGGATGAGAGTTTGCATCTTTGGATATTTGAAACATCATTAAAAATTAAAGCTTTAGATTTTAATAAAAAAAAATCTTCAAAGCCATCTGTAGAACAGAATGTGTAGAATTTCATTTTGTAAAATAAATTATATGCACAGAAGTAAAACATACTTATTTTTTCACATTTGATAGAACAATGCATTTATAAATGTTCTTATATTGTATGGTAGCAGTCCCCAACCTTTTTGTCACCAGGGACCAGATTCATGGAGGGATGGCTTTGGGAGAAACTGTTCCACCTCAGATCATCAGGCATTAGCTAGAGTCTCATAAAGAACATGCAACCTAGATTCTTGTATGTGCAGTTCACAATAGAGTTCGTGCTCCTATGAGAACCTAATGTCACTGCTGATCTGACAGGAGGCAGAGATCAGGCCGTAATGCTTGCTCACCTCCTGCTGTGACATCCCGGTTCCTAACAGGCCACCAATGTACGGTGTCAGTCCATGGCCCAGGGGCTGAGAAGCCCTATTGTATGGGATGCTCCTGTTAAGAAGATTTTTCTACATAAGAACATTTTTCTGTGCCTTTGGTATCCCGTCTATACCTTGATGCATGTTTTCTGACCCCAATATGGTATACTGCTGGTCATAAATTCCACAATTTGGTTACATTGTGGAAAAGTATACATTACTCTTGGGCACCATACAGAGATCTTTTGAGCTTATTAACCTGTAGCTTATGAGAATAAGGCAGCTTATCCTTCTCCTTGCCCTTCCACTTTCATAATTCTTACCACTGCAAATCCCAAACTCTTCAAGTTTCAAAAAAATACATAATAAACTTTTCTATCATTAACTATTTGATTAGTTCAAATGAAATAATAAGATTTCCATTAAAATTTCCCTGAATTACACTTTTACTCATTTTTTTTCCAATAAAGTACTATTTGATAAGACTTTTTTGCATTTTTTGATTGTTTTGTATATGTTAATTGTCAAATACAGCCGACACTCAAATGGTCACATTTTATTACAAGTACGTGAAATTGATGAAAAGATTGTTCAGGATAAATTCAGCCTCTTTTCAACAAATGCTCTCACCAGGTTCAACAAAAAAAGAAAATGTGTGCAATGTTTCCAGGTAAAAAGTTCTCGCTATCACTCTTAAAATTCCATAGGCTTGGAAGAAATTAGGATGTTGCTGATAGAAGAGTCTCTAGCTCTTAATGTTTATTTTATACTATACCCTTTACAACAGAATTTCAGATTATTGATGGGCATTGCCTGATTCCATTTCATTGAGTCCTATGAGAGTTGAAACTGCAGACTGAGACAAACTAAAAGTACCAAGTTCATCATGTTTAAAACTGCTTTTTCAGGATATTGCCTTCTCTCTGCTACTTCAGTGCTGTTCCTCTTCCACTCATAGGCTGTAATTGCAAAATGGATGGGGAGAAAAGCAAAAAAAAAAAAAAAAAAAAAGGCAGTTATGGTCTTATGTGGTACATTCTATGATGTGTGTCTGAAAGATTTATGTCCTGATTAAAGAAGCCTTGATTGAATTTTGTGATAGAAAATTGTTTTTGTTATTGGCACATGTGCCCGCACATTCTTTGATCCAAAGTCTGTTTTACTTATTGATTTGAGAAAGTTAAAAAGTAAGGCCTAGAGAAGAAAAACGCTGTTACATAGAAAGGAGATTAAATGTATTCTGTAATATAAGGAAGGCATTGGGATTGAGTAACCAATTATTCATGGTCAAGAATTACTGGTTTCCTATGCATTATCTTTTTCAGTTGACATTTCATTCACTCACTCACTCATTCATTTACTCAGTAAATATTTAGCAAATGCTCCTATGTGCCAGGCATGGTTTTAGGCACAAAGGCCACATTAGTAAACAGCATGAGAAGGACAATACAGTTTGGTTTGTAGTGAGTGCTGTCAGCTAGTAAACAAGGAAAGGCCTGAGTGAGGATTTCCAATACTGATTAATGCCATAAAGCAAATAAAATAGATTTTGAACTGATGAGGATTAATGTGGATGGGGAGTCTTTTTAGATTAGCTATAAGGTCAAAAATGGCCTGTCTGAGATGGTGACATTTCAATGAGACAGCCATGTAGCTATCTACAAGGGGTGAAAAGAGTGAAAGAAAAGAGTGGTGAGTGTCAGAGCGTTGCAATAAAAAACAGTACATGCTAGCCGGGTGTGGTGGCTCACATTTATAATCCCAGCACTTTGGGAAGCCGAGGCAGGTGGATCACGAGGTCAGGAGATGGAGTCCATCCTGGCTAACATGGTAAAACCCTGTCTCTACTAAAAATACAGACAATTAGCCAGATGTGGTGGCATGCGCCTGTAGTCCCAGCTACTCGGGAGGCTGAGGCTGGAGAATCGCTTGAATCTGGGAAGCGGAGGTTGCAGTGAGCCGAGATTGTGCCATTGTACTCCAGCCTGGGTGACAGAGAGAGACTCTGTCTCAAAAAAAAATAACAACAACAACAAAACAATACATACAAAGTCCTCAGATGCAAGTGGAGTTGGCCTGTTCTAATAGAATGTAGACTCATGAGGGGTGGGATATTGTGGAGATTGGAGAATGGTGACAATGGTAAATATTATTAGAGAGAATCAATAGTTCTAGCATGGGGTAATGTTTAGCAATCCTTGCTGCATATTTGAATCACTTGGGGAACTCTTAAAGCTACCACTGCCTAGGCTGCACCTGAAACCAAATCAATCAGAATCCCTGGGTGTGATAACTACATATCAGTTGAGAATCGCTCACATGAAGAATCACTCACATGAGGATTTACAGATTCTGTGGAATGAATCCTGCATTTCTTTCTAAGTGTAATGTCAGCATAGCTCCCTTTGAGTGTCTTCTCCTGTCTTACATCTAAGAATAGATGATAAAGGCCTTACTAAACACATCGACAAACATCACCATCTCATCAGGTCAACTCTTTATATATTCCACAACTAAAGAAACTACATTTCCCATAACCAAATATTTAATCAATACATTTTGCCTTTCATAATTTACTTCCACACTTTCTACATGCCTGTCACACTACTACTTCCCCTTTTACTTCCTACGAAGGTCGTTTTACTCATTATCTTATGTTTTCCTGATCAGAGAAACAGCATTGGCATTTTCAAAGTTACAAGCAGCAGATTCCTTCAGGTTTTCAAGATCATACATCCATGAAGTCTAATAAGGTGAACTGAGTCCTTGAACAGATTTTTTTTCACATGTTTAATAAAAAAAATTCAAGTGTGCCATTAATTATTTATATTTTGATGATGCCAACCTGTCGTCAGTGGATTCCAAGTATCAGGTATAGTATACTGTGTGTATCATCAATCTTGACTTTCAACTCAGAATGCTGGCCCTGGATGTTCTGAGTATGCCTTAGTCCAGACATGCGCTTGGGCTTTTTACGAGTTACATTAGAACAGTTGAAAGTATTCCATGTTTATAAAATAAGCAAGTTTTAAAAAGTATATGTGATTATAATTCTTAGCACTCCCTTTACTAGCTCTCATTTTGCTGTCAAATCTCTCCTTAATGGGTTGTTATTTGGAGAGCTATTGATGATAATGCACTGGGGGGCTGCTGGTGGGGTGGAAAAGGTGAAAAAGATAGATTGAGCATGGTCTCATTAACTTCTGCCTTGAAGTTAATAATTATGGGGAAACTGGAGAAAAAGAAAAGGTGTTACCTTGATTTTTGACCATTAAGGGAAGATTTAAGAAGAATCTTAAAATGCAATGTGCTATCCACTTCATGTTTTGTTCTTTTGATTGAGTAGTATTTTCTGATCCAGAAGCAAATGCAGGGCATTTTACATATTTCCTTACCTTGGTGTTGAATGACTTACAGAGCAGAAAGGACAATGAAGCTAAATGAGAGAGTAAGATTCAACTCTGCTCTTTGCATTTATCAGATCCCATGAGATTAACAGCATTGAAACACAATTCTCATTATGAGATTTTGTTGCCCTCAAGGACATGACTCCCTGATGCCCTGATCCTAAATAGTAGTTTTATGAATCTTGATTACCTTGTGGAAAATAAAATGTATCAGAGAATTCAGCTTCACATCTATTTGTGCGGGGGAGTTAAATTTATTTCCTGACAACATCAGCAAGTCTGATTTTAGTGAATGCAGCTCATTAGAATAAGTTAACCATATTAGAATATATGCAGCTCCACTCCTCCTTGCCAGCTGCTCTGAGTGCTACAATGCATCCTGAGAAGTCATAGAGGAAATAGACCCACATTCACCCTCATTCACTGATTTTGTTCAGATCAGGTAATTGTTTCAAACAAATTAACAAACAAAGACATCTCTGACAGCTAAGGTTTAGTCATTCCCCATATCAGGTCCTGGGCAAGGGGAAGTCTTATGAGAAACTGGAGAACTACACCGAACCCCCAAATTCAAGCCATAGGATGCAAATACGGAGTTAAGTAGAAAGACACTCATCAGTACAGCATCCAGTTTCTAACTAAACTATTTGGACTCTCTTCTTCTCCTAGCTTGAAAGTACAAAAAGATTTTGCTAATGTTTCTATGTTCAGAATGTGTGTTACAGTTTTACTTGGTTCTAATCATTCCTTCCCCTTACACAATCATCCCATTCTTCATTCTCGATGTTGCCAATGCTTGTCAGATCATTATCCTCTTAACACTTGCATTATGGCTCGATATCTAAATTAATCCCTGCTCTTAAATTCTCAGAGAATGTGGCTCCTCTTTCCCACACACGCATATGCACACACTCATTCTATCATACTTTCCAATCTAGGTCAATTAATCTTGCTAAAATACAAGACTTCACAAACTATAGTCACTGCAAATGTATACAATATTTACATAGAAATATTCATTAGTGTTAGTGTATTATTCCACCACTTGAAAACCCAAAGTGTCTCTCCATTTAGAATGAAAGACAAGCACCTTAACCTGCCCCAAGTATCCTTACTACCTGCTGGAATTCAGACTCAACCAGATCACAGAGCAGAAGCAGGGCATCGATGGAACTTTACACATAAAGTGCTCAGCACCATGCATTACACACTGAAAGAATTCCAAAAAGGCAGTGTAAACATTATCACTATTTTATTATTTCAATATAAGGTGGCCTTAATTAGGCTTGTTAACTCCAGTTTCTTAAATCATTTCAAGTATTCTTGTGAATTGCCATTTCCACACTTTAAATCATATTTCTCTCCCCTTCACCTATATATTTTCCTTTTTTTTTTTTTTTTTGAGACTCACTTAGGAACCACATGAGGCAGTACATAGGAACAAAGGCATCTGTCATCTGACTACTTGATTTTGAATCCTGACTTCATTATTTCCTAGTTTTATGTAAGTTGTTAACCTCCCTATGCCTCAGTCTACCTATAGGTCAAATAGGATAATCAAAATACTCATTTCCTAGACATGTGAGGTTTAAATGAGACAATGCATATCAAATATTTAGTACAGAGCTCAGCATGCAGTAGATGCTCAAATGATATTTTCTGAATGATTGAGTTCAAATTCTATGTTCACTGAAAACCTTTTCTCAAACAGCTAAGTCTCTGGTGCTTCAATCTTTAATTTGAAAATAGTCTGTGCCACTTGCTCTGGGCATAGAATCTTTGCCTTGTTACAGCATTGTCATTGTCTTGAATTATGTAATTTTATTTCAGTATTAACTTTTGCACTCCAAAATGGCTATCAACTTTTAGAAAAGACAGGGAATTATACTCTGCCTCCCCTACTTCTACCATGAGGATTTTTCCTCATTATTCACTTACTTACCATTCATTCAACAAACAGGTACTGTCATGTTGATTTAAGACCACCTTTATTACAGAATCTTTGATTTCATGGGATTGAGAATTTTGTAGGAAAAAACAAATACAACATCAGAAGCAGAGTATAAGCCATTAAATAAATTAAATAGCCACCAAATATTGTTTTATACCACTGATAGAATAACTATGTATTCACATATACATTGTATACTCATGTATAGAGGATAGAATTAGGAAGAAGAATAAGCTTCTATCAAGCCATAACTAAGAATCGACTACCCAATGTTTTTGAAATTTAGAATTTTTACTTCTTACCATGTGTGATGGTTAACATTAGGTGTCAACTTGACTGAACTGAAGGATGCCTAGATTGCTGGTAAAGTATTGTTTCTGGGTGTGTGTGTGAGGGTGTTGCCAGAGAAGATTGACATTTGAGTTGATGGACTGGGAGAGAGACTCACCCTCAATGTGGGTGGGCACCATCCAGTATGCTGTCAGAGAGGCTAGAACACAGCAGGTAGAAGAAAATGGGATAAACTTGCTTGCAGGATCTCCTGGCTTCTTTCTTTTTCCCCCGTGCTGGATGCTTCCTCCTACTCATCTGTCCTTGCACACCAAACTTCAGGTTATTCAGCCTTTAGACTCTTGGACTTACACCAGTGGCTTGATGGGGCCTCTTGGGCCTTTGGCCACAGGCTGAAGGCTGCACTGTCGGCTTCCCTGGTTTTGAGGCTTTTGGATTCAGACTAAGCTACTACTGGCTTTTCTCTTTGCCAGCTTGCATGCAGATGGCCTCTAATGGGATTTCACCTTGTGATTGTGCAAGCCAATTCTCTCTAATAAACTCCCTTTTGCATATACATATATCCTATTAGTTCTGTTCCTGTGGAGAATCCTAACTCACCATTTCATCTTTAATTGATATAAATTATTGGGGGTAATATTCATTGCTCATTTTTCCTAGTTTTAATAACTATTCCTATGAAGAATTCTCACTTTTTTACAAAGTGTGGGTATGACACGGAGAGCCTTATATCATCTACTGGTTAGTGTACTCTATTAATTCCTATAAAAATAATTTTATGTCTTGAGCACATGATTGGGTACCCAGCCTGTTGCTGAGTTGCTGAAAAGGAAACAGGACATTTAGGATGGAACAGTGTGTCAGCAACAGCTGCTCAAACTTAATATGTGGAATCTGTTAGCTAGGCAAACAGTCAAAAGTAGCATTTATCAAAAGCATTTATCAGGGGAAAAAGAAAAGGCACAGGAGAGAATAGTGTTCTATTGATCTACAAGAAGTTTATTTTTCTATTCAGCAATGTTAAACTAATCAATTTCTTAAATAAAGCAAAAATACTAGTATTGATAATCCCAATGATGGCTTAAGTTTTCTAGGACAACAGAGGTATCATATTGATGTTATAATAACGCAAATGCCAGGCTTGATTGTGTTTGACATGTTCACTGGTGGGTTTTCATTGCGAGAAGTAATTCCTCACTGTGAAAGAGATGTTTTCAAGATGTTGAGTTTAGGGCTAGTGAATTAGAAGGATAAAAAAAGGACTTTTTAAAATGTTATCCTCTCTTGGTTGTCATAGATATTTAGTAATAACAGGAAGCCGAGAAAGAGAAATGGCACTGTAAAAATAATAGAGTTAAAAAATCAAAACTGGCCGCTTTAGTCTAATTATATAATAATTCCAAAGATTTAGCAAACTGAATTTTAATGTCCATAATTAATGTTTTTATGATACTTAAAATATTTAAAATATTACGTAGGTGTATATTTTTGAAAGTCTTTTTAGACCAGATTTTCAAGCCACAGATTACTACTATGTAGTGAGCTATCCACTACTCATTTCATTTCTATTCATGTAACCTAGGCCCACCCCACTGTGTACCCCATAAATTTTAGATTCAGTTATAGATAAGGAAGATAAGGAGGAGGCAGTTAATTTAAGCACCTTTTATTTAACCCCCAGGTGGAAACATAAGCTGTCATCAAATGTTCCTAATTCTGGGTGATTCATAGCACATTTGGGGGGTCTGTTCTAGTTGTCCAATTCAGGGATGTTTTTTAAAAAGCATAAATTTGATCTCGCTGTGCACCCCTTGTCTTTAATTTTCATTTCTAATATTCAGAGTGAAGATGGGATTAAAAATATTATTGGCTGGGTGTGCTGGCTGACACCTGTAATCCTCGCACTTTGGGCAGTCAAGGCAAGTGAATTGATTGAGCCCAGATCCTGGGAAGTTGAGGCTGCAGTGAGCCGAGAATAGGTCACTACACTCCAGCTTGGGCAACAGAGCAAGACCCTGATTGAAAAATACGTATTTATTCTTGTTATGTATATATCACTGATTATAGGAAAGAAACTCTACAAGCTCAAGAGGAATGTGATAGAATATAAGCTAAAATCATTTTGTTACGGAAAAGGAGCCTGTATACCAATATATACTGATTCAGATAAAGCTCTCATAAACTTTTTTAAAAATAAAAGGAAAAAAAGACAATTGAACATATTTTTCAAATCACTTATAAATTATCAGTGAAAGGAAAATATTTTAAATATTGAAATATTAACAAAACTATCTTTCTCAACTATGAGCAGTAATCTAAGAGATTGCAAAAGCAAAGACAAAACCTACTTAGCTTCTACAAATCTTTAGTGAACAAGCCCACATAAACACAAGTGAGTATTTAAATGCTGTTTTTAAAATGCATTTCAGAGGGGAAATCCTCTACAATAGGTGTTATAGAAAGGTCAATAGCATGAAACCGTGATACTGGCTAAAATGAGAATGCCCTTGAAGAATGATGGAAACCCACAGAAAAGTATCTGCCAGTATCTTTTGCAAGTTGGTGTTATGAGAAAAGAGATGAAACAAATTTTACACATAGTGTGTAGTCTGAGAAATACATTTAACACCTTGCTCAGTGAAATTTTACTTGCAAAAGCAATTTATTTTAGAGGAAACAACATATTTTTTTCTGTAATAGCTTGTCAAATAGCTGTAAAATTAGTCAATTAAGTGTTGTTTAATGATAAAGGAAATATGTGTGGGTGGTTCACCTGTCGGAAGCACAGTGCTTGAGTATTATCGGGGAAAGGGCAGGAAAGGGAGAGGTGAAAATGGAGCCAGCCAAGGTGGTTAAGAGACTGAAGACAGAAGCAGAGAGTTTTAATGTATGCCATGAGGTAAACTGGAGAAAGATGTGATGAAAATTCAGTTTTAGGAAGATTTCTAACATTGTTTGGCTGTGTCACCACCCAAATCTCATCTTGAATTGTATAATCTCCACGTGTCAAGGGCAGAACCAGGTGGAGATAATTGAATCATGGGGGGGTAGTTTGCCCCATACTGTTCTCTTGGTAATGAATAAGTCTTGTGCGATCTTATGGTTTTATAAATGGAGATCCCTTGCACAAGCTCACCTGCCTGTTGCCATGTAAGAGGTGACTTTGCTCATCATTTGCTTTCTGCTGTGAAAGTGAGGCCTCCCCACCCATGTGAAACTGTGAGTGGATTAGACCTCTTTCCTTTATAAACTATCCAGTTTTGAGTATGTCCTTATTAGCAGCATGAGAACAGACTAGTACAATTTCCATATGAAGCAATAGGTAAAATTTCTACAATATCCCTTTAAAGAAAACTTTCAGTATAGAGTCACAATATTCTTCAAGAATTCTTGAGGAGATATATCTTATTGAATATGTTGAAGAGCAAAGAGAAGGTTCATCATTGCTTAGAATTATTTGCCTTGTATTTTGAATATGATAAGTCTGGGAGGTTTGAACTTCAACACAGAGATCAACTGATCTGCATCAATAATGTCTTCCAAGAATTCCAAGAAAATTATCATAAGAAAGTGAGGCATTGGTGCCAAATTAAGATCAGAGGCATATGTAGAATAATGTGTAGAATGATACTTTGTTTGAGATTATGTTACTTTATCCAACTGAATAAGTGTTAACAGAAATGACTGAACAAAAATTTCCTAGTGAAATTACTCACCAATTTAGAGCTCCAATTAACACTCAATTTCTTAAAAACAAGGTTCCTTGTGAATTGTAGAGAATGAAAATATTATCTCTGAGAATACTGGTGTAACAGACTGATAGAAGCCTTCTCTAATAGACAATGTTGAAGAATCTGATTTGACCTTTGTCATTCCATTTCCTCTTCCTGGACACATGGGAAGACTGATTGCATTTTCCATTCTCCTTCTCAATTAAGTTTAGGGACCTGTGACTAGTTTTTATTAAATGGAATGTGAGCAAAAGTGGTGTTTGTCACATTTGAGCCAAAGTTAATATGAGAAGAGGGGAAAGTACTGATGGCTATTCTTATTTTTTAATTTTGTTTTATTTTACTTTGAGAAAGTCTTGTCTTGTTAAATATATAATGGGATTGATTCAAAGAGAGCAGGAACGTCTTGAAATATCAGAGGTTTGCACTTATCATTCAAAGCTATAACTTTGCCGTTCATTCTACTAGACAATTCTTCATAACTCTTGTGTATCTGTAAAGATTAAGCTTAAGGAATTTATCAAAATGAGCAATTATTTTTAAACTGGGTAGATAGCTAGCATAATGGTTCACTCGTCTGAATTATTAAAGCAATATGGATAACTAATCATATAGTAACCCAGGTTCCTCTTCTCTACAGTGAGGTTTATTTGGTTCTCATTACCATAGATCCATAATTTACTTGCCTCTGAAGGTTCAGATTGGGCTCAAATCTGGAGGATAAGTGAGGCTCATGAATTCTATCCAGAGAGACTAATTGTGTTGTAGCCATCATTTTTGTAGAACGCTGTAAACTTGTACACTTTGCACAGCTGCGGCTATTAACCATGAAATATATATTACAACTATATTTTATCATATAGATAAACTGGATCACTCCTGGAGCTTTCTTCTTCCACAATGTGTATTTAACTCTACAGCAATTCAAATTTATCTTTGCCTCACTCCATGGCACTGAATGTTGCCTCAGGATAAGATCCTGGATCAAAATGAATTAACCTTCAAAGTACAGAAAAGAACTTTACATAACACGTAAACTCTTTATTAACAAAAAGTTGATTTTAAGTATTCTAGGAGTATTTTAAAAAATTAAAATTCATAATGCATATTAAAATAATCAAGATTTTTATAGCCCTGGTGACTGAGGTTGTTAGATGTACCAAAGGAATTTTTTTCTCTACTTTTTTTCATCTGTCATTAATTGGTGCTATTTTTTACACAGAACTGTCTTCCTCTGGAGTCACCACCTGCAGTAACTTATTATAGATTCTTCAGTTCCATTATTCATATTTGTGCTTCTGTATCTAGATACCACCCTACTGTCATCTACTTTATGTGACACATGGTGCTTAGAACTTGCTACCATTAAATGCTCAAAAATAAAATAGAAATCCCATTCATTTAATGTTACTATAATCTGACAAGTCTCCAACATGGGCTGGAGAATTGTAACTTCTCAAATCCTGTAGCTGGCAGTTTAGAAACTCAGTAGTCAATAAATTATGAAAATAGAAAAATACCTAAAGCATATGAGATATACAAAAATTAAGCTTTTAAACATAAAACTGATAACAGCAAAGACTTTGTATTAGTCCATTTTCACACTGCTATAAAGAAATACACGAGACTGGGTAATTTATAAAGGAAAGATGTTCCTCTCTCATACAATGGGTTATAAGCAATACATTGAAACCCTGAAGTAACTCTGGTACTTGGAAACAAGGTTTCATGAGGATGTTGTTTGAGTTATTTATTCAGAGATTTAATCATCAACATTTCAAATTCACCTTGCTATAGAATGGTGTCGTATAATTAAGTGTCCAAACATAAACCTTAAAAACGGTGCTTGTAAAGATGTCCCATGGACATACACTCTAATGAAATCACACAGGGATGCCCTCCCCTGGTAAGAGGCAAAACTGACTGCATTGAAGAGTTTATGATATCTAATACTTATTTAATTGTGGAGTCAAAATGACTATGTAATTCTCATGAGTGTACTTAGTTTTATTATATACTAGCTGACTTCTTCCCAGAAATGTTGCAAACTATGCCTTCCAAGGACTAGTTACCCAGATACCCAGATACTTGACTGGATACCCAGATACTTGACTAACTAAAGCAAGGTAAATGATTCAGAACCTCGTCCCTCTAATCATTATAAAAAGATAAAGAATAATTTTTAAAAATTTATTTTATTTTTACTAACCTGTTGCTTTGATGAGTTGAGCACTATAGTATAGGGGCTTGATTTTAAATGATATAAAACCAATTCAAACTTGTTTTAGCAAATAAAGAATTTACTGGGTTTCACATATGGGTAGCCCATGGGTAAATGAAGCTAGCTTTACACAAGCAATGTTAAATGCCTCAAGCAATGTCATTTGGACTGTTTCTTTCTCTCTTGGCTTGTTCCCTTTTTATAGGGATTTCAATTTTAGGCAGGTTTCCCATGTGCCATGAAAGATGACCAAATGGCTTATATGATTTGAGATAATATAGTCTGATATCTCAAAAAAAAGGAGAGCCCTCTTTCTTCATATTACATATATAACAGGAAAGCTTTTTACTGACTCTCCTTATTTTGTGGACCTATCACAGGCCCAACATCTATGACCACAGCAATTTGGGTTGGGATGACACTCTAATCCTATAGCCTGGGGCCAGGTAAGTCAGACACCATAAGTGATAGCTTTACCATAACAAAATGGAGTAGATACTGGCACGTGCTTTCCTCTCACATAAGAGAAATGCTGGTATTCTTATACCACTTAACCACTTCTGGTATTTTCTGCATGCTAAAATGATTCCATGATGGCAAAGAATGTGTACAGTAAAACCTGGCCATAAAATGCCCCTCCATGCCCATTGTAGGGCATCCCTATATAGGAATGAAGCATACACATTTTATTTTTACCTCAGGGATTATGTGATAGAGCGAGTGTGTATGCTCTCTTTACACAGATTAAGCCAAAAATAAATATTCTCTTGAGTAGAATTGAATTAAACCTTGTAAGAAATTTCTCAGCAGTGCATTCTCACATAAAAATAAGCCAGTAACATGAAGAGTAATATTATTTCATCATAGTTTGCATAATTACTTTCCATACATATTGTAGCTTAGCTCGTAGTTACCATCCCATAGTGTCATTTTAAATTAATAGGCTTGCATATATTTTACCATAGTACCTATTATACGTTAGCTAAGAAAACAATTCTATCTATCTAAATTCTATCTAGATATACCTGCTCAAAGATTTTTAAAACTGATCATTCTCCATCCATATTAGTGCTTTTAAATGCTTCAAAGAAGAGTTTCAGTGGACTTTCATATATCTATATTATTTTGGCTTAGAAAACAGACAAAAACAATAGATATGATGCACTACACTTGAACATATATATACTTTTTTTTTTGAGATGGAGTTTCGCTCTTGCTGCCCAGGTTGGAGTGCAGTGGCTAGATCTCGGTTGACTGTAACCTCCACCTCCTGGGTTCAAGCAATTCTCCTCCCTCAGCCATCCGAGTAGCTGTAGTTTAGTAGAGATGAAGTTTTGCCATGTTGGTCAGCCTTGTTGCGAACTCCTGACTTCAGGTGATCCACCTGCCTGGGCCTCCCAAAGTGTTGGGATTATAGGCATGAGCCACCATCCCCAGCCCACTTGAAAACATTTTAAATGGCTATTTTTAGTCTTTCAAAATTAGGAGTTAGAATTTTGGATTAAGTCATCCAAACATATTATTTTATCAGATTTTCCAGCACAACTCATTCCATTTGCTAGAAGCATTTATTAAATAAATACTGAATATTGCCTATGTTACAGAATTATATAAGAAATAGAAGATTCACCACATTAGAATCAAAGAGGAGAAACAGAACACACATAAAATACACACAGGACAATCTCATATTTGAGAGATTGGCATTGGGCTCTGTATGATGTGGAAACTTCAGCTAGAAAGAAAATTGAACCTCAGTGGAAAGGACACCATGTTCTTGCATCACATCTTACTCCCCTCCTGGGTCCTAATCCTCTTCAGATAAGCTACAGCATGCAAGCAGAAAGAAAGAATTGCGGCATCAACCATTTGTAACTTTGTATGTGTGTGACTCTGTCCACCCTGTACTGACCCAGTCACTAGTTTATTGATTCATTCATGTTTACACACTTGCTTCATATATGGGTCAAGGAACGCATGCATCTCCGGTAACACAGAAGCCACTACAAGGGGATGTCTGCTGTTCTACAGCAGAGAAATTTAGATGACAGAATTTTCTCCTTAAGGAACTAATATCTAGGTGAAAGTGACAGAAATACGAACACAGTTATGATTATCTTCAAGAATCTAAAAAACCTGAATAATTAATGCAGAAAGGCAAAATGGCATAGGATTTATGGGGTAATAAATCATATTCAGTATTTCCTCCATTAAATGTAGCATTCTAGGTACTATAAAGCTAGCTGGAAAATTTTCATAGAGATGAGCCTAAGAAGAGATGAATGAGTTCACTGATGAGAGAATGTGGATTTTTCATAAAGAAAAATTAATGTGAATCAGTCAAGACTTAGGTGTATGCTTATTGATTCACTGGTCCATGCATGTCTGCACACTTGCCTCACATGTGATCATGTCTTACAGTGGATCAGGTTTTTTTTGCTGCATAACAAATCCTAGAACACAGTGCCTTAAGACAAAAGGGATTCATTCTCCAGGGTCCAAGATGACAAAAACAGAAGCTTCAAGACCTCTTAAGGCATAACCTTAGAGGTCTCTCAAAATCACATCCATGCAATTTGATGGTTCAAAGCATGTCACAGGCTCCATTCAGGTTGGAAGGGAGGGAGCACAGATTTTTCTTGTTGATATGAGAAAGGGAAAATTTAATTGAAAAAAGCCATGTGGATTGGAAAAAAAATATTTTATTGCTCTTTGCAAACAACGTACCACACTAGGAGCCCTAGTGAGGCAAAATTTTCTGAATTACTGAATCCATCACTGTTAGAATACTTGGACTTTTAAGGTGATAAAGCCTGTAAAACATGTGATCTGCTCATATTCCACAGTTTAAGTAAATCTTAATTATTTTTAAGATGTCTTACCTTTGGTGTCATTCTTAAAATTAGATTTAAGAACTTTTTTGTGAAAAGTGTCCTGCAAAATGGGAACAACTAGTGAAGTTCTATTTCACTAACACTTTGGATGCATGTAGTTCAATACCAGAGCCACTGCTGGGCACTGATCCCCATCTTTTCCCTGCAGGCTTCCAGCTAATATAGAGGCTGACAACTCACTATATTAGGGCTCAACTGCACAAAGAAATGCTTGAACTTTAGAAGGAAGTATTTGATGATCCAAAAAGCTTCAGAAAAATTAAAGTATGATGGTAAAATTAATCGTGGTAAGGTAGTATTGATGCTGGTAATGCCCAAGAGTTCCTCAAATATTTCCAGCTCACTCTATAAATAAGAAATGGACTTAGACAGCAGGCACAGTGACTCACGCCTATAATTCCAGTACTTTGGGAGGCCGAGGCAGGTGGATCACCTGAGGTCAGGAGTTTGAGACCAGCCTGGCAAACATGGTGAAACCCCATCTCTACTAAAAATACAAAAATTAGCTGGGTGTGGTGGTGGGCACCTGTAATCCCAGCTACTCGGGAGGCTGAGGCTAGAGAATCACTTGAACCCAGGAGGCAGAGGTGGCAGTGAGCTGAGATCATGCCACTGCACTCCAGTCTGGGCAACTCAAAAAAAGAAAAAAAAGAAATGGACCCAGAAAACCTAACCTGTTTAAGGTCAGGACTAGAACAAAGTCAGCCTGGATACCACTACACAATAGAGACCAGGACTAGAGCAGCTACAATTATTATTCCCAACTATCACAACTCTGATTATATAATTTTATTTGTGTGTAAATAACAATATGGCACCAGGTCTTTTACCATGGCCTGTGGACTTCAGAAAGCCTATGGCTTTTGTGAATAGATATGTGTATATATGTGTGTGTACTTGTATACACGTGTATATGTATACATGAATATGTAAACATATATATATATACACACACCTTAACATGCATCTATAAATTTTTCATGCAAATGACACATTATCTCTTGAGTAACATCATCTAGGGTCATACTGCTGACCAGGCATGGTGGCTCATGTCTTTTTATCCTAGCACTTTGGGAGGCTAAGACAAAAAGATTGCCCAGGAGTTTAAGACTAGCCTGAGCAACATAGGGAGACCCCTGTCTCTGTAATTTAAAAATTAGCAGGTTAGGGTGGAATGCACTTGTGGTCCCAGCTTCTTTGGAGGCTAAGGCAGGAGGATCACCTGAGCCTGGGAGGTCAAGACTGCACTGAGCCATGATCATGCTGTTGCACTCCAGCCTGGATGACAGAATGAGACTCTGACTCCAAAAAATTAAATTAAATTAAATTAAAAAGTATTACTGCTTTTTCCATTAGTTTAAGGAATGTTTTCAGTCTATGAAGTAGTAAGTTGCACATTCAGAAAGTAGCCTACAAATCCTTTTTTGTTTTTGAAGTGGTTTTGATGCAAAGAGAGTTGAGCTATCCTCTCAAACTTATAAAAAAAATGAATCAAATATTTTTCCCAAATGAGCACCCTTCCCCAGTCTTTTCATTTTTTCTATGGAATGAATGTTTATGTCCCCACTAAATTCATATGTTGAAACCCTAATCCCCACTGTGATTAGGGCTTTGGGGAAGTAATTTGGTCATAAGAATGGTGGCTCCATAATGGGATTAGTGACCTCCTCAGAAGAGATAGGAAAGAGCTTGATGATGTGAGCACTCTCTTCCTCCCTCTCTATACCACAATATGAGGAAACTTCATAATCCTCACAATAATACTAATCATTGCACTCACTAGAAAAAAATCTCAGAAGCATACAATGACCTAATCAATATTAAAGGGCTATTGAGTTATGAAACTGGGCTAGATTATAAATCATTCCACAGTACAGTTCTTCCTTTAAAACATTGCCCGTATGTGCCTTTTTTTTTTTAATATACTGCTACAATAGGCCTAGGTCTGCTTCACCTCACTGTCTAATAATATTCAGTGTGTATTGAGTATCTCTTATGTACTTGGCACTCTCCAGGTTATGAGAGATGTAAGACTAAATTTAATAGGATCTATGGTTTTAAGAAGCCTGGAGTCTAGTGATGACTGCATCAGTTTGTTTATTTGGTCTCAGGTCCTTTTCCTTCCAAGTCAATATAGTTTGGATATTTGTCTCTTCCAGGTCTCATATTGAAATGTAATTTCAACTCCAGTGGTGGAGTTGGGACCAGGTGAGAGGTGTTTGTTTCATAAGGGGGATAGATCCCTCATGAACAACTTGGTGCTGGCCTCCTATAGTGAGTTCTTGTGAGATCTGGTCATTTAAATGTGTGTGGCACCTCCTCCCTCTCTCTCTTCTCTTGGTCCTTCTATTGCCATGTAACACAATTGCCCTTACTTCACCTCTGGCCAGGCCATGATTGTAAGCTTCCTGAGGCCTCACCAGAAGCAGATGCCAGCACCATGCTTCCTATAAAGCTTGCAGAACTGTAAGCCAATTAAGCCTCTTTTCTTTATAAATTACCCAGCCTCAAGTATTTAGAGTAATACAAAACTGACAAACACACAAGCCACCATCTATGTTATTGGCAGATAAAGTCTCCCTCTCCATAAAAGAGGTAGCCAGCGATTTTTAAGTGCCAACCATGTCCCAGTTTTTAAGTACCTTCAGTACATTAACTGGATTAAATCTTCTCCACAACCCTAGAATATAAGAACCATTTTTATTTTTATTTTAAGATGCATACATTTAGGCAAACACACACACACACACACACACACAGCAAGAGGAGTATGTTTGTTTTAAACCCAGGAAGTCTGATTCCAGAGTGTGCACTCAACCACTCCTCTCAAATGCCTCTCGGAAATTGAAACACAGAGAGTATTATGTCCCCCTCTTGATTAATAATCAAAATGGCTCCCTGTTCTCACAATGTTAAGGGTTTACTCACTTTTTTCAGCTCTTTTTTATCATGTCCCTTGTCTTCCTTGGCAACCTTCTTTTCCTGGTTTCCTGCCTGACGATTTGACTCCAGACAGTTTTCTCCCCTTCCAAAATTGTCTCTCTCTTTTGATCATGCTTAAAACCTGTCCTATTTACCCACATTCCTACTTAGTCTTTTAAAAAATCCTGCCAATCTTTGAAATCTTACCTCCAGGAAATTGTTCCTATCAGCATCTCCAAATCACAAGGACTCACTTTTATACAGACACAGACTATTCCAAAAGATTGAACAATATATGGTTCACTCTCATTCGTTTTTCATATTTGTTTAATTTGTTTGTCCAAACAAAATCTTGGCTTGCATAAACATAAATCCCATAAATTAGCATAATATTGGCTAAGACACATTCATTTACAATTTACTGATGATTAACTTCAAAGTTGCCTGAATTATACTTTTAGAAAAAGCACAAATGCCTCTACAAATATTTAAATTAAAAAAATATATAATAAATACAAAGTTTTTTTTTTACCTTGACAAAAAGAGATTGCATTTAAGAGAGAATTTTTATGATCAGAAGAAGAAAAATCATTTAGCCAGATAATTTAGGCGCTAATATTTTGTTGAGTACAAAAAAAGAGAAACTTTAAAACCACCACATTTCCAATTGGTTGTCTACATTGATTAAGAGGGAAAGGTAATTTAGCTTTCACCTCTGTGAAATTCATGTGTTTTTCACTGAAATTACTCAGTTGAACTCATAGGGATTTATAATCTATTTCCCATACCTAGCAAAACATGGCAAATTTACAGCCTAGAAACACTGACACGTTTGACCTTTGACAGAGATACGTGAAAAGTTTCTCAGTTCATGGACGGTCTTTCCTGCAACCTATATTTTTTAAAGGGCTTTTAGATTTCTGCAGCATAGTGCTGAAATCTAAATTTTCCCTTTAGTGTCAAGGTTTAAGTCTTAATTTGTTTAAGTCTTTCCCAGAAGCATGACACATTCAAGTAGTTGTATTGGTATGATCTTCTCATAATTTCACCTTATTGCAATTCTAATGATTTCTCATTTTAAATTTAAAACATCCAATTAGTTTAGGGTGCTGAGGGATAATTCTAGAAAACCTGCACAGACAGCAAACTTACCATTTTCAAATGGAATGATTAAAAACCAAACAAAGGGCTTTTTCCAGCCAGCTCAGTTGAAACCAATGAATAATATTACATGCATAAAGGAAAAAGGAGGGCACAGAACCTCACTAACTCAAGGGCCTGGTAATGAAGAAGACAATATTTCTTCTTGAAGCTATAGCTCTGACTCAATTTGGGAGTTGTCACTTTTATAGATGGGACGGGTGATTTTAGGAGAGTAAATTGGTGGAGGTTCTCCATTTCTCAGTGACTACTATTGAACACTTAATATGGGAGACCCTATCTTCAATGACTATGAACTAATTATCCATAAAACACCAGTCTTGATGGTGTTTTTGGTATAGAAAATTGCCAAAAGTTTAATATTCTTTGGCACTTTGAGATCTTCAAATAGAGATGCTATGGTTTGGCTATTTTGTTGTTAATAAGATTATATCAGAAAATACAGGAAATCAAAACATTTCTATTAGACCCTTAAATCAAAGTCTAATATTTTAGACTATCAATGTTTACATATTTTTCTTTTATGGTTAAACACTGTTAGCCATTTTTACTTATTTAATCCTCTCACAAAAGGCATGAAATAAGTATTTTTATCTCTGTTTTTACTATTTACTTAGGTATTAAGTGTTTAAGACTTGGCAAAGTTGGTCAACAACAACCAAATACTAGTAAACGGAAGATTTGACATGACTCTGTGATCTGCCTTCAAAACCTACGTGCTTTTTATCACGTTAGAGTTGTATGTTTTCCAAATAATCAAATGTGTTGAGGTCAGATTTTGGTAAGGTTTATCTGCAATTGAAAATTCTGAAGACAAATTGCAAACTTCTTCAACTGTAAAACTCATCTCATTAGAATCTTCTTCAGTCAAAGCAATTTATCTTGTTCAGGAACTAGAGACTTTTCTTAAACAAGTCTTTAAAGGTTGAACTTGAAAAGCAAAGTCTCGAGATGTAAAGTCTAACCACTTCTTGGCAGCTAAAATATTACATGGTTGGTTTTTTCATCGCAAAGAGGAAGTGTTCGTTTCATTGAAAGCTGAGCTTGAAGATTTTGAGAAACTTCAAGTTGTATATCAGATATAAACAAAATGCTTTCTGTAACCCAAATGATCATAGCCAAGATTTTCATTCTGGAAATACTTCCTGTCAGCACAAGCAATTTTTTTAAAGCATATTTTTGGTTGTTGTAATAGCAACTTGTAAAATATTATTGATGCATCTATATAAAATGGTATATAAAACTTTCACCCTAAAAACACTTGATTGTGGAAGGAAAGGTAACTTCATGCCAATATAAACTGACATGATAAAAATGATCTTGTCTTCTATTTTACTGCCACTTCACCTTCACTACTGACTTAGACTACTCACACAAAATCAAATAAAACATCCAAATGGGGCAAACATTGGTTCAACAGGGTTTTTGCATTGCGGTGATAAAACAACTGAGTCATTGAAATTCAGGGCTGTACTTGTGGGTGGGGGGTAGCAGACAAAGAATACTCAAGCATACATTTCATCGAGTATTTATTGGACACTTATTATGTGCAAAACTTTACAGCAGGGTCAGCAAACTTTTTCTGTAAAAGGCCAGAGATTAGTTTGGATTGCAAGCCATGTGATCTCTTTCACAGCTACTCATCGGACACTGTTGTAGCACAAAGCCTGCCATAAACAACAGATAATGCTTGGAATCACTGAGTTACAGTAAAACTTTCCTTACACACACAGGAGCCAAATTTTGGCAGCAAGCTACAGTTTTGCTGACCTTTGCCATATACTTCTGAATCACAGAAAGATTAATGAGTAACAAAAGTTAATTAATGGTTCACAGTTCAGAGGGAATATTATTATTATAATACACTTGACTCAAGAGAAACATGAAATTACATAATAAAATCATAACAAGTGCTCACAGAAGATAATAGCAACCATGCTGTTTCTTGAAGGATGATTGGAATTTTTACCAATGGAGGTTTGGGTTGGAAAGGAACTCTACATGATAGTGCTAGCATCAGTAAAAGAACCAAAGATGTAAAGTGGAGATACAGTGTGGAGAGAGCAAGAAGTCAAGTGTAACTGGAGCAACAGGACCGTAGGGACTGTGGTAAGAGAAACTAGAAAAGGCAGTGCAGGGCCTGTGGTCAGCCACTAAATAATATGTTGAAGTCTTTAGACTTGATGCTTTAGTTGTTGCAGCATTCTAAGTTCAGAAAGAATATACACAAAACTACTAACACTTAGTTCACCCCTCATCTAAGGAAGGAGGTTATGAGTGAGAAGGTTGGGTACAGAGTTTTACGTTTAATTTTTTCTTCACTTCCATGTACTTGTTTTAATTAATTATTTTATTTTAGGTTAAGGGGTACATCAGAAGGTTTGTTAGATAGGTTTGTTGTTTCCTTCTTTGTGTTCATAATTTCTCATTATTTAGCTACAGCTTTTAAGTGAGAACATGTGGTATTTGGTTTGTTAAGGATAATAGCCTCCAGCTTGACCTGTTCCTGCAAAAACCATGGTCTCTTTTTTATGGCTGCATAGTATTCCATGGTGTGTATGTATTATATTTTCTTTATCCAACCTGTCATCGATGGATGGGCATTTAGGTTGATTCCATGTATTCACTATTCTGAATAGTGCTGCAATGAACATTTATATGCATGTGTCTTTAATGTTAACCAACTGCTATTTCTTCCAGAAACATTCATATGCATGTGTCTTTATGGCAGAAAGATTTATATTCCTCTGGGTATATGCCCAGTAATGGGATTGTTGGGTCAAATGATAGTTCTACTTTTAGGTTTTTGAGGCATCATCACACTGCTTTCCACAATGGTTGAACCAATTTACATTCCCACCAACAGTATATAAGTGTTCCCTTTCCTCCACAACCTCACAAGCATCTGTTATGTTTTGACTTTTGAATAACACTTCTATATATTTTTAATCTGTCACATACACATGCATTAGATTTGAAACAAGACAGAAAGTAATTATCATTCTTTACCTCTATATCTCATATTTTTTAAAAATTGTACTTGAAAATACAAAAACAAATTAGTTTCTTCATACACAGAATGTTGGTTTATTATTTGTATGTTGCAACATTTCTATATGAAATATTTTGTACAAGTGGAGTTATTATTAGGAGGTAAAATGATAGTGGACATGAACCATGTGGCACTTACCCCACTAGACTATACCCTTCATGAGATCAGGGTTGTGTCCATAACATATCAGATACTCCAAAATATTTGTTGGGTGAAGAGCTATAAGGTTTTCTCCCCTAAGTATACTCAATACCCTTGCTGCAATAGAAGGGAAAGGCCACTATTATTTGCTAAGCAGCAGGTATCTGTTACTTCTGACAATCAGCACCCATTCATCCGGCTGGTAGAGAAGTTTCCCAGATTGTCTTTGAGCAGGCAGCCTTCTCCACATTTGCAGTTGGTTGGGGCTGACTGACTTCCAGCTCTAGAGTGGACATAGTTATTAGGAATGAAATGTGACCCAATTGGAGCTAAAGTTTAGTCAGAGCTTTCTAACAAAGTTGTGATTAGAAATTATCAAGCTCCACCAATAGACCAGGCACGGTGGCTCATTCCTGTAATCCCAGCACTTTGGGAGGCTGAGGTGGGCGGATCATGAAGTCAGGAGATCGAAACCATCCTGTCTAACACGGTGAAACCCTGTCTCTACTAAAAATACAAAAACTTAGCCAGGCGTGATGGCACATGCTTGTAGTCCCAGCTACTCAGGAGGCTGAGGCAGGAGAATCACTTGAACTCGGGAGGCGGAGGTTGCAGTGAGCCAAGATCGCACCACTGCATGCCAGCCTGAACACAGAGTGAGTCTCTGTCTCAAAAAAAAAAAAAAAAAAGAAAGAAAAGAAAAGAAAAGAAAAAGAAAGAAAATTGAAATTACCACCAATAATTTAGAACTTGAAAGCATATGAGCTAGGGATGCTACATCCATCCTATCACCATTTATAACACATCCATGACATTAAGATATACAAGAATCCTAGAAACGGAGAGGTCAGAGCCATGTCTTAGTGACACCCATGATGCCCCATTCAAGCTACTTCAAAAGGTGTACTTACTCCTAAATTCAGTTACATGAGACCACAAATTACTATATGATAGTGATCATTTATTATTAATTTGCTAGTAAGTATTTTCAGCAGCCAATTACAGTTGGTTTTATTAGGTTTACAGTTTCCCCTTCTGTTCTTTATAGACTGTACTTTGTGAGAAAACATTTTGCCCACTTTTTGTTGCACATTTTGCCCTCAAATCAGTAACATCCTATGTCTTAGCCACTGGAATCATGATGTACCTGTTAGTTTCCTGTTTATCAAGCTCCAATTTATATCCTAAGACTCAGTTCCACTCAAACATCATTCAATGTTGTATTTTTTTCAAAAGACCATAAAAAGAAATAAAAATAATTATGATAACTTTTCTATTCATTTGCTTATTTTTTTCTTCTGTTTAATAGTAGAAAAATTGAGCTAATCATAATCTTATTAAAAACAAAACAAAACAAACACATATTGGTGTGCATTTTTCTTTGCACTTGATAATTAGTAAATCATAGCTTCAGTTAGGAGAAGAATTTATATTTTTTCAAATTAGAAAATGATATCTTGACTAAAATAACTTTTTTTAATTACAAAAGACCTGATGGATATTCATGTATTTTTCTCCTACAATTGTATATTTTTTTCTGCCTTACTATTCTTTCCTGTGACTTTTCTAAGTCAATCCCTACCATTCCAAACATACCACTCATTCTTACTTAAAATTGCCCATATTTTCAGGTGGTTAAAGATAGGTCAATGATGGTATTACCATCATTTGTTGCACTGACTTGAAAAAATCATTTGATCTGAGCTATAGTGCAGCCACATAATTTCTGTGACCACCTCATGAAAAATAAAAGATTTTTTTTAATCAACTGCTATTTCTTCTAGAAACTTGAAATTATATGTGTGTTGGTATAAGCTGGACATTTATGTAGCATGACTGATTTTCCTTTCTTGAATTATTCCCATAACTCAATGAATATTTTTAGCATTTCTCACATAGGAATGAAAAGCAATAACAAAACCCTTGTAGGGTTTTCACGGCTTGCATATTGGAAGCACAGAGTAAATATAACTTCCCTTCTTCTTTAAACACATATATTTAAGAATTGAAATAAGTTAATGATAATATAGTGGCTATTTATATTTCTTAAGTAGTTGGGGAATATAGAAAACTAAATATATACTTAGAATATCTGCATGTGAAAATGATCATTGAGTAAGAATTAGAGATCCCTTTGACCAAAAATATTTTATAATGTGGCCTAGTCAGGTATATGTCCTGGTCTTTCTCAGTTATTCTCCTCAACAAAGGAAAAAATTGATGTAAGTAAATTTTTTCTTGTTGAAGAAACATAGATATCTTAAAAATCATAAATATAAGATAATCTATAAGATAGTGAGATTATTCAATTTTATAATCAATATTATATTTTTTGAATGTCTAGAAAAATATTTTATAATATTAAGAATATGATAATAGAATTTCATAGGTATGAACTTTTCTCTATCACCTACAATATTTAATTTATTCCAAGACAGACTCTCTGAGATAGACTCTCTTGAGACTGTGTAACAAAGCATGCAGACCTAACTGTGCACCTTATAATGCTTAAATGCTTGGAAACACACTGAAACATTTTTAAAGTTTTTTTTTTAATGTCAAATTCTATTGGGTCAAAAAGCAAATCACTTATTTTCAGAAGATTATTAGTTGCCTAAATGAAAATGTAAAGCTATATCTTCCCCAAATAGTCTGTGTTGAAGGGACAGTTTTTCCCAGTGCAACTTCATAGCATGGCACTAAATTTTGTGCACAGTGAGCATGGCTTCTGTGCAATTTATGGCATATGCATTACAGCAGATCTCAAATAAATTATGAACTCTATGTGTTACTGAAGCACTGTCAAACTCTGATTGATTTGGAGAGTTTGTAGTTAATTAAGTTCATTTCCAATTCTGTCTCTTCATCCAATTTCAAAGCATTCTGTATTGAAAGCCTGTTTTCAATTAGCAAGAAGGATGAAACAAAAAGAATTAATTACAAAAGTGACGATCTCCATTTAAGTCTTCATAGTGAGCAATTATGTATCTTAAAAGTTAAGAAATTGAAGAGTTGTACTTGTCTAATATATTATGTCTTTGATATGTATCTTACGTATATTAAAACTTGACATAGACATGGTATTACAGTGAAAAATGCAATGACTGAAATTATCTGTAGTTACTCTAAGTTTAAAAAGGCCATTTTACTTAGTATTTAATTATTGAGGATTAGACGTGATAATATTTTCTGAATCATACAAGTATAGCACATATATTAGAAAATCCTGTGATAAGACACATTTATTTAGTGAATCTCACAAGTTTGAGGCACACAGATAATTTTTAAAAGCCTTCTAGGTGATTCTGATATAATAAACCACCATTCTCCAATTAATCTCATCTCATCTTTATTCAAAGTCCTGTAAGCCTGCCTACCACAACCAACATGAGGCAGATTTGCATAGCAAATATGTATTGCAGAGGTACATAGAGCTACCATAAATAAGCTTTGCCACTTATTAGGTACAATTTTTGACAGGGATTTTTTAACCTCTCTCTCAGTTAAGATGTTTCTAAAATGTGGATAATACTATAAAATCTACAGGGAGGAGTCAAGGATTAAGGAGAGACTGCCTAATATTAAGCTCAGAACCTGGCACAGAGATTAGCTGTCTATTATCCTCATCATAATGGTGATGATACTGACAGATACATATTAGACTCAGGTTTTAAAACATTTACACTTATACTGTTATAACAGGATATTATTGCACATGTGCTCCTGAAAGTGAAAAGGAGACTTGAGATTGTTGGGTTTGGTTTTAAACACATTGAGTTTGACACGCCAATGGGGATTGAAGTTTGACATATCAAGAAGTCAGATAAGATGAGACAGGATTATGTGAAAATATTTGAAGTTTATCAATGTTAATGGGAGATTTGTAGCTTTGCAAGCTTCTTTGTGATTCTTCTTCTTAGGTTAGAAGTTGAAATTCCATATAGTCCGAGTAGAGGCAGAGAAGGAAGCCCAAGACAAGACCTAATGACTGGACTCACAGATGAAAGAAACTGAAAGAGAATGCAAAACCAAATGTAAAGCACAGGAGGTAGTAAGGCAGCAGAAAACTAAGAAGACTGAAGAACTTAAGATACTAAAATATTATAAGAAGACTAATATAATTAAAACTGTGCTAATGGCCCAGAGAGAGTGAAATAAAGGTCAGATAGAACAAGAGTCAAATATATTAAGTATACAATGTAGATGGAGTTTCAAATCACTGAGATAATATGGCTTAGTAAATAAATGGTAAGTGAATGCTTGAGTAATCTTTAAAGGGAAAGAGAGTATTAGTTATATACTGTATACATCTATTCTTAGGGTAGATAGCGTATCTTCACCAAGAAAAATAAAGATCCATTTATAAAAATATGTACTAGCTGAATATTGGGGGAAGTAATAAAAAGTTCACAAACCACAAAAGTAAAAATGGCAGATTTGAATAACAAATGTACTAATTCTCTGTTGTGCAATTACACTAAACAAAGTTAACACACAAATAATTATAAAACGGAGAAGGGTTTTGACATATGCAAAGCCAAATATTAATATTTATGAAATACAAAGAGCTTCTACCAATCAACTTCTGAAAAGTTCATTTATCCCAAGAGAAAAATGGACAAAGTATATAAATAATAAAGTTCCAGATAAAAACTACAAATAAATAGCAGACACATGAAAATATAATATGAACATTAAAAAAATATATAGCTTTTGATGCCTGTTATACAGGTTTTAAAAAATAAATATATTGAAATATTTGGTATGTGTGTTATAACATGAAAATGCATATCTCATATTTAGTTGGTGGGTAACAAATTGGTACAGTGGTTCTGGGAGTCTAATATGATACCATGTATCCATATTCCAAATGTGTGTAGCATAGATTCTAGAAAAAACAGCAACACTAAAACCATTGATCCTAAATCTCATGTAGAATTATAAATATAAATAATTTAGATATGTTCACAGAAAAACTTATTGCAATAACAAAAAATAAAATTAAAAGTTTTTTAATATCCATTGATAGCGGAATAATAGACGCCAAAATAAAATATTTCAGAAATTTAAAAAACAGCAAAGTAAATCTACTGACTTGAAAATATGTCATACGTCAACAACATACTATTGGCCAATAAAATAACTTGGTTGTACTTATGTGTGTAAATATATGCTGAAGCAAAACATTGCTTACAAATGATATTTATAATTGTTAGCCATGAAAAGCTGATTAGAGCAAAAAAGAAAAATTTTTACTTAAGACTTCAAAAAGTTAGTTGGGCATATTATATTTATATGCTCTAAATGCTGGTATATTTATGCTCTTCAGTTTTCCTAAATTTTCTCAAGTGAGTATCAGTTGCATTTATAATATTTTAAAACAGAATTTGCCTTGGATCTTGGTGTAGTTCAAATTATGTTGTCAATAAAAACATATTATTTAAAGACAGACTCCCAGAAGCATATCACAGCTAACCTATTTACTTCCCTTGCAACTTTATCAAGTTCTTTCACCTTTTTGTGCCTCAACTTCCTCAAATGCAAAATGAGCCTAAAAATACTGGCTGTGTAGCATTGTTTTTATGAAACATCAAATAAGACATCAATCTGATACTGAAGGTAAAACATATACTTTGTGGCTGGCATATAAGGAGACTTCAATAAATATGTTAGTGTGACTTTTATTGTTTTTGTTGATGATAATACCAGTGAAGAAGGAAATGGCTAGCTTTGATATTTCAAGGAGAGATTAGTTGAAATGTGGGAACAGATAGAATGTGAAATTTATGTTCTTTGAATTACCTTCCAGTTTTTTGTAGAAATAGGCTGTATCAAGATTATTTTTCTCCAGCCTGAGTGATGGAGAGAGCGAACCTGTCTCAAAAAAAGATTATTCTTCTTTACTACCCCTTACATCACTATACCAGCCTCATCTTCCCTTTCTTCGCAGTTATTCTGGGTGACCATCTGGTTTGCAGTTATAGTCTTCTTCTCCCCATCTTTGAGCCTTTGGGCCAGCTCTTTCCATCAATGAGAATGTCCTTACCACCTGCTGTTGACAGTCAACCCAACTTGTAAAGAAAAGCTCATTCTTGCACTATTGCTTTCATTCTTCATTTCCAAAGTTTTATTGACATTGCTAGCAAGTCCACTTGGTCACCTTGTATCATCGTTTGTGCCAATGTAGGTCATCTACAAGATAAATTTCTCAATGAGTGTGGGAGACTTGAGAGGCAAGGGATGGTGAGATGTATTAAAGTTGATGCCCACACAGAATGTAATAAAACACAATTTATACATAGATAACTTTCAGTGACTATTAAGTGAACTTAATATAACATAAAGATGGAGGAGCTAAGGAAAAGGCAAATATTGAACTTAATTTTTTGCCTAGGTAGTTACAATGTTTAAAGAAAATAGGATAGTGGGGATTTTCTTAAAAATGAATGGAGAGAGACATTTCTATTTCAACTCCTACTCCCTAATTAAAATAAAAATGGCAGCAACGAAAGTAATGAAGGAAACCCCATTTTCAGTGAAACTAAGGAAGAATCATAACCCTAAACCACAACCACAAAATATGAAGATTAGAGTAAAACTGGAATTAAATCAAGGGAGATTATGGTAAAATAAATAAAACCTTTTTTTTTTTCTTTTCACAGTAGAGGATACCATCATTTTAGGTGGCACATCCTTAAAGGACCAAATACTCTTTCTTGAAGAGGAGGGTTCTGAATGAGTAGATAAGCCAGAGGCACATGCCTGGATTTTATTCCCCATACCACTCTTTGCATATAGATTTGAAGGGAGATCCACACAGATCTATCTGTATAGGTGTACAGGAAATGGTTCAATGAACTGGACAGATAAAGAAAGAAGTAAATGTTGTATATAGTGATTACAGCAAGCTGCCTAAAAATAAATAAATGCTAAATTATAATACTTGAAGTCCAAATATAATTATTTTAAAGAGAACTGTAAATTCCTGGATTTATCTCAGAAAACATTAACAAAAGTATTGAAAATGCAGTCAAAAAGCTACCTTTCTAACAGTTACAAGGCTCTGACTATTTACAGGAGAAATGTAATAAACTTTTAAGAACCAGATAATTTCTATTGCTATGTTATTTAAGCTGCCCCACACCATTATTTTTTTTAAAATACTAGTTTAAAAGAAAGGCTTTTCCAGATCTTTTTACAAAGCAAGGATAACTGTGATTCTGAACTGTAATAAAGACAGTGCCCCCCAAAACAATGTAAAAGAAGGAAAATATAAGCAAAGCTCACTTTGTTATTTATTATGTATTTTTAAATGACATAATAATTGTACATATTTATAGGATGCAGTGTATGTTTTGATACAAATATCCAATCTGTAATGATCAAATCCATGTAATTTATATATCTATATATCAAATATTTTCATTTTTTGTGTTGGGAACATTTAAAATCCTTTCTTGAAGCTATTTGAAAATATATAATAACCATGAACATGGAATGTTTCTCCATCTATTTGTGTCTTCTCTTATTTCATTGAGCTGTGGTTTGTAGTTCTCCTTGAAGAGGTCCTTTACGTTCCTTGTTAG